>CABHPP010140766.1:29362-47145 GCA_902168425.1 Peromyscus attwateri | reverse complement strand
TCCATTATATATGTTAACAATGTCCATTCCAGTGACATTTGATAAACTCAGACAAAAAATTTCATTACTTATCCTATTTAAATCAAGTAGTTCCTTTTAAAAAAGTAGATTCAATAATTGACCTTTTTATCTTATTACCTCCCCATGTATTAAGGCTGGGCAAGGTGACCCAGTATGAGGAGTAGGGTCCCAAAAGTCTGTAATAGAGTCAGAGACAGCCCCTGCTCCCACTTTTAGGATTCCCATAAGAGGACCAAGCTACACAACTGTAACATATATGCAGAGTGTCTAGGTCAGTCCCATGCAGGCTCCCTGGTTGACAGTTCAGTCTCTGTGAGCCCTTCTGAGTCCAGGTTAGTTGATTCTGTAAGTTTTCTTGTGGTGTCCTTGACCCCTCTGGTTCCTACAATCCTTTCTCCTCTTCTTCTGCAGGATTCCCCGAGCTCTGTTTAATGTTTGGTTGTGGGTCTTCATCTATCTATTTCCATCAGTTGCTGGATGAATCCTCTCTGACGACAATTGGGCTAGGCAGGCACCAATCTGGTCACAGGAGATGGACAGTTCAGGCTAGGTATCTTCTATTTCTAGGAGTGTAAGCTGGGGTCTTCCTTGTAGATTCCTGGAAGATTTCCTTGTGCCATGTTTTTACCTGACCTTGAAATGCCCCCCTTTTCTAGTAGTCTCTTTCAGTATTCTCTCCCTCTGCTCCTCCAACCTGATTGCTCATGTTCCCAACTCTACCCACCCTCAGTCCACTCAAGAAATCTCTTCTATTTCCCGTTCCTAGGGAGATCCTGTCCTTGTTTTTCATAGCTGAGTAATACTCCACTGTTTAAATGTACCACATTTTCTTTATCCATTTCTTGGCTGAGGGGCATCCAGGTTGTTTCCAGATTTTGGCCATTACAAATAAAGCTGGTATGAACATAGTTGAGCAAGTGTCCTTGTGGTATGCTTCAGCATCCTTTGGGTATATGCCCAAGAGTGGTATAGCTAGGTCTTGGATAGGTTGATTCCCAGTTTTCTGAGAAACAGCCACACAGACTTCCAAAGTGGCTGTACAAGTTTGCATTCCCACCAGCAATAGAGGAGTGTTCCCCTTGCTCCACATCCTCTCCAGCATGAGCTGTCACTTGTGTTTTTGATCTTAGCCATTCTGTTGTGTGTAAAATGGAATCTGAGTCATTTTGATTTGCATTTCCCTGACAGCTAAGGATGTTGAACATCTCAAGTGTTTCTTGGCCATTTGAGATTCTTCTTTTGAGAATTCTGTTTAGATCTGTAACCCATTTTTAATTGGATTATTTGGTTTGTTTTTTGAGTTCTTCATGTATTTTGGAAATCAGCCCTCTTTTGGATGTCGGGTTGGTGAACATGTGTTCCCATTCTGTAAGCTTCTATTTTGTCCTATTGACAGTGTCCTTTGCCTTACAGAAACTTTTCAGTTTCAGGAGGTCCCATTTATTAATTGTCAATTGCTGGGGATATCTTTCTGTATGCTGTGAATGTGTTGCTCTGATTGATTGATAAATAAAACGCTGATTAGCCAGTAGCCAGGCAGGAAGAATAGTATAAGTGGGATAAGCATATATTCTGGGAAGTGGAAGGCTGAGTCAGGAGATGCTGCCAGCTGCTGCTGCCATGAGAAGCTGCCATGAGAAGCAAGATGTACAGATACTGGTAAGCCACGAGCCACATGGCAAGGTATAGATTTATAAAAATGGGTTAATTTAAGATGTAAGATCTAGCTAGCAAGAAGCCTGCCACAGCCATACAGTTTATAAGTAATATAAGCCCTGTGTGTTTACTTGGGTCCACGCGCCTGCAGGACTGGCAGGTGAGAGAGATTTGTCCTGACCATGGGTCAGGTGGGACACAGGAAAACTACAGCTACAGTTAATCTTAGTACTGGTGCTATTAATGTTCTGTTTAGGAAGTTGTCTCCTGTGCCAGTGCATTTTAGATTATTTCCCACTTTCTCTTCTGTCAGGTTCAGTGTATCTGGACTTATGTTGAGGTCTTTGATCCACTTGGACTTGAGTTTTGTGCAGAGTGATAGATATGGATCGATTTGCTTTCTTCTACATGCCAACATCCAATTATTGCCAGTACCATTTGTTTAAGATGCTTTCTTTTATTTCATTTTATAATTTTGACTTCTTTGTTGAAAATCAGGTGTTCATAGTTGTGTGGATTAATGTCAGGGTCTTCAATTCAATTTCATTGATCTACATGTCTGTTTGTATACCAATACCAAGCTGTTTTTATTACCATAGCTCTGTAGTAGAGCTTGAAATCAGGGATGGTGATAAACTCCAGAAGTTCATTTTTTGTACAGGATTGTTTTAGCTATCCTGGGTTTTTTATTTTTCCATATGAAGTTGGATATTGTTCTTTCGAGGTCTGTAAAGGATTTTGTTGGGATTTTAATGGAGATTGCATTGAATCTGTAGATTGCTTTTGGTAAGATTGCCATTTTTACTATGTTAATCCTGCCTATCCATGAACATGGGTGATCTTTCCATCTTCTGATATCTTCTTCAATTTCTTGACATGATCATTTATTGAACCTGGAACTGGTGGTTTTGTGTACATTGTCTGGCCATTGAGCCCCTGGGTTTTCCCTGTCTCAGGCCCTCAACACTGGGATTACAGAGGTCTGCTACCACCTTCGGCCTTTTCCATGGGTTCTGGGGATCAGAATTTAAGTTCTAATGTTTGTATAGCAAGTAGTTCATCCACTGAGCCATCTCCTCAGCCTACAATTTTGTTTTTCTTTATGGATGAATAAAACTTCATTGTATAATATTCTCTCTCTCTCTCTCTCTCTCTCTTTCTCTCTCTCTCTCTCTCTCTCTCTATATATATATATATATATATATATAATGCATTTTTTGTTGGACATCTAGGCTAACTCCAAGACTTAGCTATTGTAAATAGTGCCATAATAAACATGGATGTGCAGGTATTTCTGCTGTATACTAACTTCAGCATCAGCTCTGCCAGATGGTATTTCTATCTTCAGTGTTTTGAGGAACCTCTCTGCTAATTTCTATAGTTGTTTGCACTGTTCGTGCTTGTTACTGCCCCCATGTTCTCTAGTATCTCAGTGTAGCTGTGATTTATATTTCGCTGATGGATAAAGAGGTGAATATTTTTCTGTAGCTAGAGTTTTCCTGCCTGGCCCACGGTCAGGATAAATCTCTTTCACCTGCCAGTCCCACAGCTGCTCAGACCCAACCAAGTAAACACAGAGACTTATATTGCTTACAAACTGTATGGCCGTGGCAGGCTTCTTGCTAACTGTCCTTATATCTTAAATTAATCCATTTCTATTCATCTATACCTTGCCACGTGGCTCGTGGCTTACCGGCATCTTTACATGCTGCTTGTCCTGGCGGCGACTGGCAGTGATTCCTTCTGCCTTCCTGTTCTTTTAATTCTCTCTGTTAGTCCCACCTATACTTCCTGCCTAGCCACTGGCCAATCAGTGTTTTATTAGCAACACATTTGCCATACAGAACATCCCACAGCACTTCCCCCCCCCTTTTTTTTTCAAAAAGGAAGGTTTTAACCTTAAAGTAAATTACATATAATTTGGGAATTTGGGCGTAGCTTCTCTTACTAGTTCCTGCTGGAGGGGGGCGCTGTATCTTATGGGGACACAAAGAAAATTTTAGAATTATGGAGTAGTCCGTGAGAGTGAATCGTCTGAGCCAGCTGCCTTGAAATGGTTCTGGATGTTGGATCATCTGAGCCATGGTGTCATCGGAGACCTTTCAGGTGGTCTTGGCTGGTCAAACCTGATGTATCTTAATCTGGAACAAATCCATAGCCTCTGGCTTTCTGTGGAAACAAAATCAGAGCTTCCTTTCCAAAGCAACATATCCTTACATCCAAATTTTGAAGTCAAGGTATCTTTAAAATACACATATTGGTTTAACTCAGCTTCCTTTACAATCAAATGTCTCTCTGCAGTTAAGAATCCCAAAGACAACACAATCCAGATTCTCTGTATGATATCCATCTTTATGTGGCTTATATTTTATACTACCTTTACTGTCTCTTTAAAGACTTTATTTTTCAAAACTATTTCTTTATATAACTGTATATATTTCTTTTTCTCTCTCTTTGAAGCCTACGTACATTTTTACACACATTTTAAAGCATTTAAAGTCTTGTTCCATCTGAATCTGTCTTATTGTGAACCTGTTACTTTAAACTGCAGCATTCTAAGACTGAAATGGTGCTGTGGCTGCTGGCTCCGCCCACCTCAGCTTCCCAACATGGCGGTGATACGTTTACCGTCAGCTCTGGGAGCCTTCGTGGGTCTATTTTTCTATCAAAGCAGCGTTTAGCTCACAAATCTCTTTTTTTTTTATTTTGCACTAGCAAAGGCTAAATCCACCATGCAGCTTAGTGTGCCACTTGCAGACGCCTCATTCCCGCCATACTGCAGGTCAAACATGCACGCTCAGAACCCGACATATAGTAGCTCAAGCCCGCAGGCTGCGGCTAACTTGAGAAAGACAACTAGGAAGCTGTTTTAGCTCCGTTTTAGAATCTTCTTTTTATACTTTCTCAGGTTTTAAGTGGAAATTCCTGCCCCACGTTCTGGCGCCATTTGTAGCTTGAGTTTTCCTGCCTGGCCCATGGTCAGGATAATTCTCTTTCACCTGCCAGTCCCACAGCTGCTCAGACCCAACCAAGTAAACACAGAGACTTATATTGCTTACAAACTGTATGGCCGTGGCAGGCTTCTTGCTAACTGTCCTTATATCTTAAATTAATCCATTTCTATTCATCTATACCTTGCCACGTGGCTCGTGGCTTACCGGCATCTTTACATGCTGCTTGTCCTGGCGGCGGCTGGCAGTGACTCCTTCTGCCTTCCTGTTCTTTTAATTCTCTCTGTTAGTCCCGCCTATACTTCCTGCCTAGCCACTGGCCAATCAGTGTTTTATTAGCAACACATTTGCCATACAGAACATCCCACAGCATTTTTCTCATACCTATTTGTGATACTTTGAGAACTGTCCAATTCATTTGCCCATTTGTTGATTGGATGCCAATTTTGGTGTCTGACATTCTGAGATTTTTATATATTATATACATTAACCACAATCAGGCGTATAGATGTTAAACATTTTCTTGCTTTTCTTTACTGTGTTGTTTCATTTGCTCTGCATAAGCTTTCTGAATTCTTGTAAAACTATTTGTCCATGCTCTTTTGTCCTGGGCTATTAGAATGCTCTTCAGAAAGTCCTTGCCTATGCCTATAACTTGAAGTGTTTCACCTGTTTTCTTCTAGAAAGTTCAAGGTTTCAAAGTCTTAAGGTCTTGATCCAGGTTTGAATCAGTTTTCATGCAGGATGAGAGATAAGTGGTTTATTTTCATTTTTCTACATGTGGCTATCCAGATTTCCCAGTACCATTTGTTGAGGCTGCCTTTTCTCCATTATATGTTTGGATGTATTTGATGAAAACCATGTGGTTATGTGCATTTAATTGTGTCTTAGTTTTTATTCCATTGGTCTACATGCCTGTTTTGGTGCTAGCAATATTCTGTTTTTGTTAGTATGGCTCTGTACTATCATCTGAAATTGGGTACAATGATTCCTCTAGCATTGCTCTTTCTGCTCAGAATAGTTTTGTCTATTTGGGGTCTTTTGTGCTTCCATAAAAAAATCTTACCATTGTGTTTTCTGTTTCTGTGGAAAATGAACCTGGAATTTTTAATGGGGCTTGCATTGACTCTGTAGATTACTTTTGGTAGTTAACCATTTTTTGTAATATTAGTTCTGCCAATCAATGTTCATAGGGAATCTTTCTTCTACTATCTCCTTCAATTTCTTCAGCTTTTTAACCTTTTTAAAAACTCCCTGGTTACCTTTGTTCCTAGATAGAAACCCTTCCCTGTAGCTAGAGTTTTCCTGCCTTGCCCACAGTCAGGACAAATCTCTGTCACCTGCCAGTCCCACAGCCGCTCAGACCCAACCAAGTAAACACACTGACTTATATTGCTTATAAACTGTATGGCCGTGGCAGGCTTCTTGCTAACTGTTCTTATATCTTAAATTAACCCATTTCTATTAATTTATACCTTGCCACGTGGCTTGTGGCTTACCGGCATCTTCACATGCTGCTTGTCATGGCGGCAGCTGGCCGTGTCTCCCTCCGCCTTCCTGTTCTCTCCTTTCTCCTCTCTGTTAGTCCCGCCTATACTTCCTGCCTGGCCACTGGCCAATCAATGTTTTATTTATTGACCAATCAGAGCAATTTGACATACAGACCATCCCTCAGCAGTTCCCCTTTTTGGGTATTATTTGGAATGAAATTCTTTTCTTGATTTCTTTCTCAGTATGTTCAGTATTATTTAGGAATGCTACTAATTTTGTTTATTTTTATATTATCTGACTAAATTGATTATCAGATCCAGTAATTTTAATGGAGTCTTCAGGAATATAAAACTTACTTTTCTTATTGTAATAACAAAGCAACTTAAGAAAGTAAGGGCTTATTTTGGCTTATGGCTCAAAGGTCCAGCCCATCATGGTAAGGACATAGGAACAGGACAGTGAGGCAGCCAGTAACCTTGATCCACAGTAAGAAAACAGAAAGAGATAAATGCTAGTTCTTAGCTCACTGTTTTCTTTTTATTCCAGTTCATGGAATAATGCCACCCACAATAAGGCGTTGTATCTATCTCTAGTAACCTGATCTAGAAGCTCCTTTAGAGACATACTCAGAAATTCGTTTCCTGTATGGTTCTAAGTCAAGTCAAGTCAAGTTGATAATATTAACTGCCAGAATGGTCTTATAAGTATAGGATAATATTACTTGGAAATAAGGATAATTTGACTTTTTCCTCTCCTATTTGTATCCCCTGTTGTATGAATGCTAAATGGTCTTATAATGAAAACCCAGAGCCACATATCAGGGTGAAAGCTGAAAGATCAGAGAAGCAGAGCAGCCACAGCTACCACTTCTTATCTCACCAACTCCTCAGCCTGAAAGAGAGAGAGTTCCTGTCTCCTCCCACCTTACATTCCTTTCTCTATCCAGCTATATCATTTCCTGTCTCAACCTTCCTAGTGCTGGGATTAAAGTTGTGAGATCGTAAGTGCTGGGATTAAAGGTATGTGTCACCATTGCCTGGCTCTGTTTCTCTTTTAGACTAGATTAATCTCATGTAGCCCAGTGTGGCCTTGATGGATCTCTGCCTCTGCCTCCTGTGTTCTACGAATAAAGGTGTGTGCCACCACTGCCTGGCATCTATGTTTAATCTAGTGGCTTATTCTGTCCTTTGATCTTCAGGCAAGTTTTATTTCTTAGATTATAAACAATTTATCACCACAATCCCTATTATTTCGTTTCTCTTGTTTAAATTCTCTGGATAAAACTTCAAGTAATGTATTGAGTAAGAATGGAGAAAATAGACACCCTTTTCATAGAGGAAATGCTTTCCCATTTTTTCCTTTCTTAGCCTAACATTATATGTTTCTCTCTCTCTTTTGCTGTTTCTTTCTTTCTTTCTTTTTTCTTTTTTTCTTTTTTTTTTTGGTATTTTGAGACAGGGTTTCTCTGTGTAGCTTTGGAACCTGTCTTGGAACTCACTCTGTAGACCAGGCTGGTCTCGAGAATAATAGAGATCCACCACCTCTGCCACCTGAGTGCTGGAATCAAAGGCATGAGCCACCACCGCCCGGCGGAATATTTCTCAGGGCTTTTATCATGAAGATCATTCAGGTTTGTCAGTAGCCTTTTTACAGTGTGTTAAAATGATCATGTGATTTCTGTCACTGATTATACTTATGCAGTATTTATTCATTTTTGTATATTAACTATTCTTGCATTCCTCAAAATAGATCAATCTGATCATGGTTAATTGTTTTTTATTAGTGTGTTGCTCACTTCAGGTTAAAAGTATTTTATTGAGAAATTTTACATCTATTTCCATGAGGGAAATTGGTCTTTTACTTAGTATCAAAAGCTGATAACAAGATAATACTGACATAAAGAAAAGTAACACTATCAAACTTATTCTACAGTATTTTGTAAAATGGTTTGAAGATGTGACCAGAGAGATGGCTCAATGGTTAATAGTTCTTGCTGTTCTTGTAGAGGACCCTGTTTGGTTCCTAACACCCACATCTTCTAGCTCACATCTACGTGCTAACTCTAGCCCTAAAGGATCTGACTCCATCTTCTGGTTTCTGCAGATATTTGCGGACATATGGCACACGTACATAAAGCAAGTATACACATGTACAAATAAATAAAAAAAATAAAAAATAATTTGAAGGACATGTATATTAATTCTTTTAAGGTCTAATAGAATCTCAGTGAATCCTGGGATATTTTTTTGTTGGCAGAATTGAATTTTATACTCATTATAGATGTTTTCAAGTTGTTTATTAGCTCTTGTTTGGGTTTTAATAAGTCAGTGTGTCTAGGAATTTATCTTTTCTAGTTTTCTAAATTGTTGGAATATCCATTTTCAAAATATTCCTTAATGATTCTCTGCACTTCCTTAGTATCAATAAAAATGCCCCCCATACTCAATTTTATTGAGCTTTCTTTTACCTTTTTTGTTAGTTTCTAAGTATGCCAATTTTGTCTATTTTTAAAGGAACAAATTATAGTCTTCATTAATTTTAATGTCTTTATTTCATTATTTTCCAAACTGACCTGTGCTATTTATTGTTCTTTATTTTGATTTGGTTTATTTTTGCTTTTTTAAAAATTTGAGGTGCATCATTAGGTTGTTTGAGTAGTCTCTGATTTTTTTCTATTTTTCTTTTATTGAAAATAGATCTTTTTCATACAACATATTTGAATACAGTTTGTCCTCCCCCAACTCCTCAGCTCCTCCCCACCTCCCCTCCCATCTGAATCCTCACCCTTCTTTCCTTAGAAAACAAACAGAATGATAATAAGATCAAATTAAATAAGATAAAACAAACCTGAATATGACAAAACAGAAAAAAAAGAACCAGAGAAAAAGCATGAGAAACACATATAGATGCAGAGCCACACATGTTAACACCCACAGGAATCTCATAGAAATACTAAACGAGAAGCCGTAATATAATATGCAAAGGACCATAAGATTAAAAAAAATTAATCTCTGACACAACATTATATGATGCAGAGAATCTCCAAAGATGCCATTGAGTTCATTTTGTGTTGACCATCTACTGCTGGGCATGGGCCTGGCCTTAAGAGTGGTTTGTATCCCCAGTGAGACTCTGTTGGAAAAAACGCATTTTTCATTTTTGAGTAGTTATTGGTTGGAAATAGCTTCTGGGTTAGGGATAGGGGTTTGTGTTCTCTTTTTCTCTGAGCTCTTGGGACTGCATCTGGTGCAGACCTATGCAGGCCCTGTGCATGCTTCTATAGTCTCTGAGTTCATGTGTACGTTGGTCCTGCTGTGTTTAGGCCTTGTTTCCTGGGTGTTTTCCATCCTCTTTGGCGCTTATAATCCTTCCATCTCCTCTTTTGCAGGGTTCCCTGAGCCCTGAAGGGAGGGATTTAATGGAGATACTAGGTTTAGGGCTGAGTGTTTCTAGGTCTCACTAACTCTCTGCACATTGTCTGGCTGTGGATCTCTATGTTTGTTACTATCTACTGCAGGAGGAAGTTTCTCTGATGATGGCCAAGCACAGCAGTGCTTGAGTATAGCAGAATGTCATTAGGAGTGATTCTACGGCTACATGAGATCCCATGGGGCCCCTTTGATTAGATGTAACCCAAGCCTCGTACTGGAAGCTTCATTTGGTGACAGGATATGTCTAGTTGGGAGTCTGTCTCCCCTGTTATTTGGCTATTTCATTTAGATTGCCTTTATAATATGTATATATTTTGGTAAGTTTCTACCATATTAGATTTCCATACTACTTCTTAAATGCCCCTTTATTTTAACTGTCCGTCCCTGTAATCCCTCTCACAATCCCCTCTCCTTCCCCTTCCCAATTGATCCTCTCATTCCAGCCCCCTCACCATATATGCATAATATCTATTTTATTTCCCTTTCCTAATGAGATCTATCTATTTCCTCTAGTTCCTTACTCTATACCTACCCTTTGTAATTCTGTGGACTGTAGCTTGGTTATCATTGCCTTTATAGCTAATATCTACATAGAAGCAAATACATAACATATTCATCTTTCTGAGTCTAGGATACCTCACCCAGGGTGTTTTTTCTTCTAGTTTCATCCATTGCCTACAAGTTTCATGATGTCATTTTTAATATCTGAGTAATATTCCATTATCTAAATATATTACATTTTCTTTATCCATTCTTCTGTTGAGGGACAGATAGGTTTTTTTCAAACTTCTGGCTATTGTGAATAAAATAGCAATGAACATGGTTAAGCAAGTGTCCTTGTGGTAAGATGAAATATTTTTGGGATATATACTGAAGAATAGTGTAGCTGGATCTCGAAGTAAATTGATTCCCATCTTCCTGAGGAACTGCTGCACTGATTTCTATAGTGGTTATACGAGTTTGCATTCCCAAGTTGTATTTCTTGGATGCAGCCAAAGGATGGATCCTGTTTTTACATCCATTCTGTTACTCTGTGTCTTTTTTTTTAAAATATTTACTTATTTATTATGTTTATTTATTATGCATACAGTGTTCTGTCTGCGTGTATGACTGCAGACCAGAAGAGGGCACCAGATCTCATTACAGATGGTTGTGAGCCACCATGTGGTTGCTGGGAATTGAACTCAGGACCTCTGGAAGAACAGTCAGTGCTCTTAACCTCTGAGCCATCTCTCCAGCCCTACTCTGTGTCTTTAAGCGGGGAATTGAGGCCGTTGATGTTGAGAGATATCAATGGCCAATGATTGTGATTCTTGTAATTTTGTTGTTGTTTCTTGGGGGAGACCACCAAGGCCAGCAGAGTGTTGATCTATATAAGGTAAGAATGAAGTCCCATTAAACACTACTTAGTAGCCTGTGTTGTTTCAAACAACTAGAGTCTGACACTGGGTAGTTTCAGCCATATTTAAGCACAGCACAATTTGGTATAAAATTTCCTGGTGATAATTAACTCAATCCTGTGTATACAACAAAGCTTAAGACATGATTACATTGCAACTCCTTGTAAAGTATGTGTGATTTCTTCCATAAAGATGAGTTCTATAGATTGACTACATGTGAAATCTTAAGGGTCCAGGGGAGGAACTCTTGTGTTTTCTCAGTCATATAGACAGTGTACCAGTCACCAGGCTATAAACCACCTGAGTTGCTGTTTTTAAAGTATATGCAATGTCTCCCCCAAAGATGGGTTTTATAGATTGAGAAACATTGCTCAAGATAAGGGTCTGAGGAGGGTGACTGAGATAAACATAAGAGTCTGGGGGAGCCAGATGTGGCAGGGCAGTACAGATAGCACAGAGGTCACCAGGCTATTAACCACATCTATGTCCAGCCTTCTGGGTGGAAAACAAGTTTATACATCTATTCCTTTGAAGAGATAACCCTGCATGTTTAACATTCCTGGTTTTCCTCGTATTCATCTATGAGCCCAAAGACCTCTGTGCGCCTTACAGCTGCTGCTATTATTTGTGTATTTCTCTTCTTTTGACTTTGCTGGTCTGGAATTATTCCCTGTGTTTTCATATGTGTACTTTAGTAGGTTGTACTTTACCTTCCAGCACCTTCTGTAGGGCTGGATTTGTAGATAGAAACTGCTTAAATTTGGTTTTGTCATGGAATGTGTTAATTTCTCCATCTATGGTGATTGAAAGTTTTGCTGAGTGTAGTAGTCTGGGCTGGCATTTGTGGTTTCTTGGAGTCAGCAGAAATCTGTCCAGGCCTTCTGGCATTTAGAGTGTTCATTGAGAAGTCAAATGTTATTCTGACAGGTCTGCCTTTATATGTTACTTGGTCATTTTTCCTTGCAGCTTTCAATATTCTTCCTTTGTTCTTTACATTTAGTGTTTTGATTATTATGTGTCAAGGTGACTTTATTTTCTGGACCAGTCTATTTGGTGTTCTGTATGCTTCTTGTACTTTGATAGGCATCTCCTTCTTTAGGTTAGAGAAATTTTCTTCTATGAGTTTTTTGAAAATATTTTTGTGCCTTTGAGCTATGTTTCTACTCTTTCTTCTATTCCTATAATAGGAATATTATTATATTCCTAAGATCTTAGGTTTGATCTTTTCATAGTGTCCCATATATCCTATCTGTTTGTGCCAAGAGTTTTTAGATTTAACATTTTCTTTGACCAATGTATCCATTTCTTTTATTGTGTCTTCAAATTCTGAAATTGTCTTCCATCTCTTATAGTCTGTGGGTAAAACTTGCCTCTGTGGATCTTGTTCGAGTTCCTAAAGTTTTCATTTCCAGATTTCTGTCAATTTGGCTTTTCCTTTATTGATTCTATTTCCACTTTCAGGTCATGAACAATTTTAATTTATTTCCTTCTACTTTTTTGTGTTTTTATAGATTTCTTTTTGGGATTTATTAGTTTCCTTTAAGGACCTCTATCATATTCAAAAAGGCTGTTTTAAGGTCTTTTTTCTTGTGTTTCAGCTATGTTGGAATAGTCAGGGCCTGTTGAGGTAGGGTTGCTGGACTGTTGTGGAGACATTATTGTCCTGGCTGTTGGTTATTGTGGGTTTTTTGTTGTTGTTGTTTGTTTGTTTTGTTTTGTTTTTCGAGACAGGGTTTCCTCTGTGTAGCTTTGCGTTTTTATGCTGGCATTTAGGCATCTGGGATTTGGAAGATTGTAATTCTAGGTGCTGATATCTGGTCTTTGTCTTTGTTGGGTGGGTGTTTGTTCCTTCGTTTGTTTCCTCTCTTGTTGTTAGGAGAGTGGCAGCTGTGTGTTGTCTGGTAGGAAATCTTCTGGGGTCCTGATTGGTGTGGAGACTGGGGATTCCAGGTAAAATGTATTTCTGGGTATTAGGGCCTGACACTTAAGAATGAGGATGGGCTGGGGATGGTAGAGGAGTGTCACAGGAGGGAAGAAAGCAGAGTGTTTCACTAGAATCTTCTTAGTCCCATGGGAATGGGAGCAGAGAGTGAGGAGAGACCACAGCAGAAGGTCTGCTACAGAGCTGGGGATGAGACTGGAGGATTGGACTTGGAGGAGAGATGGGAAAGAAGAGCTGCAGTTAGCCTACTTGCTTCCCTGGTTAGAGTGGCCTTTGAGTTCCCAGGGAGTGCCTGCTGGAGTTGGGGGCTGGGACAAAGCAATCTTCAGGAGAATGAAGTTTGGCAGGGAAGATCAGTGTGATCTATTGGAGATGGGCATAGGAGGAGAAAGGAGGCTGCCTTGTGGCAGGTGTTCTGCTGCAGAGCTGGGGATGAGAGTGGGGAATTGGATTTGGAGGTGCAAAGGGAGAGGTGAAATTCTGCAGTCAGCCTACCTGTTTTCCTGGCTGCAGTGGCCTGTGGGTTCCCAGGGAGTGCCTGCTGGAGTTGGGGGCTGGGATGATACAAGAGTTGGGGAGGGAGGTTAGGAGGGGAAAATCTGTGGGATCCATTGGATATTGGTGGGGGAAGCCTGCCACAGGTTTTCTACTGTAGATCTGGGGATGAGACTGGGTGGTTGTATCTGAAGGAGCAAAGGGAAAGGAGGAAGTCTGCAACCAGCCTTCTGATAGTTGCTTCTTTCAGCAGGGATTGCATAGTGGCTCGAAGTTCTTTATTTAAGCACTCATAATTACAAACTCCCCTCTTAGAACTTCTTGTATTATATTCTACAAATTCTAATGAATTGTTTTCACTTTCAAATACAGGATTTTTTAAATGTCCTTCTTGATTTTTTCAGTGATCATTCCAGAGTGTTGCTTAATCTTGCATATATTTATATATTTCCTGTGGGTTCTCTTGCTATTGAGTTGTAGTTTGATTCCATTATGACCTGATCAAATGAAAGAAGGTATTTCTTTTGTGTTTGCTTTGTGACCTAGAATGAGTTCTTTTTAGAGAAGGATCCATTTGGTGCTAAGCATGTGTATTCCAAAGCTGTTGGATACATTGTCCCATAGCTGTTGGTTAAGTCCCTTTCATCTGTGGTGCAGTGTAACTCCAGAATTTCACTGTGATTTTTTTTTTTTGTCTGAGTAGTCTGTCAATTAATGATAAGGAGTATTGGTCTAGCTATTCATGATAATGGGCATTGAAATCACCTACTATTATGGTATCTGGACCTGTCTTTCCTTCTATCAAGTAGGGTTTTATGAAATTGAATGTACCCCTCATTATAATATGTAGTGATTATATTTGTCTCATCTAATTTTTGCCTAAAGACTACTTTACTAGAACTATAGTTACTCCTGCTTGTTTGCAGCTTCAACTTGCTAAATTTATACATGCTTTTCCATCCTTTTGCTTTAATCTGTCTTTGCCAGTGAGCTGCATTTCTTTTTTTTTCTTCACTTATTTTACATACTGACCAGTTTCCCCTCCCTTCTCTCCTCTGGTTCCTTCCTCCACCTTCCCTCTATACCGCCCCACCCCCATCCACTTCTCCTCCATTCAGAAAGGGGCAGGCCTCCTATGGGAGTCAACACAGCATGGCACATCAAGTAGAGGCAGGACCAAGCTCCTCCCCCTGCATCAAGGCAACCCAGCTTGGGGAATAGGTTCCCAAATGCCAGCTCAAGTACCAGGGACAGGTCCCAATCACACTTCTAGGAGCCCTACAAACAGTCCAAGCTACACAACTGTTATATACATGCAGAGGGCCTAGGTGGGTCCCTTGCAGGCTCTCTCACAGGGGTCCAGTGTCCGTGAGCTCCCACTAGCTCAGGTCGGCTATCTCTGTGGATTCCCCTGTCACAACCTTTACCCCCCCAACCCCCTCCCACCCCGGCTCCTACAGTCCTTTCTGTCTCTTTAACAGGACTCTTGGAGCTCTCTCTGCTCAACAGGACTCCCAGAGCTAGACCCAGTGCTTGGCTGTGGATCTTGCATCTGCTTCTATCAGTTACTGGATGAAGGTTCTATGATGACAGTTAGGGTAGTCACCAATCTGATTACAGGAGAAAGCCAATTCAAGCGCCCTCTGCACTATTGCTAGGGGTCATTCTTGTGGATTCCTGGGAATGCCCCTGGTACCAGGTTTCTCCCTAACCCCATAATGGCCCCCTCTATCAAGATATCTCTTTTATTACTCCCCCCTCCATCCCTCCCCCAACTCGACTATCCTGATCCCTCATGTTTCCATACCTGCATCCCCCCTCCCCCCACCCCCAGTTTACCCAGGAGAGCCTCTTCTATTTCCTCTTCCCAGGAACATCCACGTGTCTCTCTTTGGGCTCTCCTTTTTACCTAGCTTTTCTGGGGCTGTGGATTGTAGCTTGGTTATCCTTTACTTTACAGCTAATATCCACTTATGAGTGAGTACATACCATGTTTGTCTTGCACTCAGAATGATTTTTTTTCTAATTCCATCTGTTTGCCGTCAAATTTCATGATGTCATTGTTTTTTTACTGCTGAATTATTACTCCATTGTGTAAATGTACCATATTTTCTTTGTCCATTCTTTGGATGAGGGGCATCTAGGTTGTTTCCAGGTTCTGGCTATTATGAATAATGCTGCTATGAATATAGTTGAGCAATTGTCCTTGTGGTATGATTGAGCATCCTTTGGGTATATACCCAAGATTGATATAGCTGGGTCTTGAGGTAGATTGATTCCCAATTTTCTGAGAAACCATCATACTGATTTCCAAAGTGGCTGTACAAGTTTGCACTCACACCAGTGGTGGAGGAGTGTTCCCCTTGCTCCACATCCTCTCCAACATAAGCTGTCATCAGTGTTTTTGACTTAGCCATTCTGCTAGGTATAAGATGCTATCTCAGAGTCGTTTTGATTTTCATTTCCCTGATAACTAAGGATGTTGAGCAATTCCTTAAATGTCTTTCAGCCATTTGAGAATTCTGTTTAAATCTGTACCTCATTTTTAAATTGGATTATTTGGTATTTTGATGTCTAGTTTCTTGAGTTCTTTATATATTTTGGAGATCAACCCTCTGTCAGATGTGGAGTTGTTGAACATTTTTCCCATTCTGTAGGCTGTCATTTTGTCTTTCTTATTTACTGTGTCCTTTGCCTTAGCTTTTCAGTTTCAGGAGGTCCCATTTATTAATTGTTGATCTCAATGTCTGTGCTACTGGTGTTATAGGCAGGAAGTAGTATCCTGTGCCAAAGTGTTCTAGGCTAGTTCCTACTTTCTCTTCTATCAGGTTTACTGTGATTGGATTTATGTTGAGATCTTGAACTTGAGTTTTATACAGGGTAATAGATAGGGATCTATTTGCATTTTTCTATATTCCAACATCCAGTTATGCCAGCACCATTTGTTGAAGATGCTTTCTTTTTTCCAATGTATAATTTTGGCTTCTTTGTCAAAAATCAGGTGTTCATAGGTGTGTGAATTTATGTCAGGGTCTTTGATTCAATTCCATTGATCCACCTGTTATAATGCCAATACCAAGCTGTTTTTATTACTATAGTTCTGTGGTAGAACATGAAGTCAGTGATGGTGATACCTCCAGAAGTTACTTTATTATATAGGATTGTTTTAGCTATCCTGGATTTTTTGTTTTTCCATATGAAGTTGAGTATTGTTCTTTTCGGGTCTATGAAGAATTGTGTTGGGATTTTGATGGGGATTACATTGAGTCTGTAGGTTGCCATTTTTACTATGTTAATCCTATCTATCTATGAATATGGGAAATCTTTCCATTTTCTGATATCTTCTTTGATTTCTTTCTTCAAAGACTTAAAGTTCTTATCATATAGGTCTTTCACTTGCTTTAGTTAGAGTTACCCCAAGGTATTTTATATCATTTGTGGCTATTGTAAAGGGTGATGTTTTTCTGATTTCTTTCTCATTCCATTTATCATTTGTATATAGGAAGGCTACTGGTTTTTTTGTTGTTGTTGTTGTTGTTGTTGTTGTTGTTTTTTAGTTAATCTTGTATTCAGCCACATAACTGAAGGTGTTTATCAGCTGTAGGAGTTCCCTGGTAGAATTTTTGGGTCACTTATGTGTACTATCATCATATCATCTGCAAGTAGCGAAAGTTTGACTTCTTCCTTTCCAATTTGTATCCCCCCATCCCTGATCTACTTTTGTTGTCTTATTGCTCTATCTAGAACTTTAAGTACAATATTGAATAAATATGGGGAGAGTGGACAGCCTTGTCTTGTTCCTGATTTTAGTATAATTGCTTTGAATTTCTCTCTATTTCAATTGATGTTGGCTGCCAGCTTGCTGTAAATTGCCTTTATTATGTTTAGGTATGTCCCTTGTCTCCCTGATCTCTCTAGGACCTTTATCATAAAGGGGTGTTGGATTTTGTCAAAGGCCTTTTCAGCATCTAATGAGATGATCATGTGGGGTTTTTTTTCAGTTTGTTTATATGGTGTATTACATTGACAGATTTTCATATGTTGAGCTATCCATGCATTTCTGGGATGGAGCCTACTTGATCATGGTGGATGATTTTTTTTTTTTGATGTGTTCTTGAATTTGGTTTGCCAGTATTTTATTGAGTATTTTTGCATCAATGTTCATGAGGGAGATTGGTCTGTAATTCTCTTTCTTTGTTGCATCTTTGTGTGGTTTGGGTATCAGGGTAACTGTAGCCTCATAAAAAGAGTTTGGTAATGTTCCTTCTGTTTCTATTGTGTGGAACAATTTGAGGAGTATTGGAATTAGCTCTTCTTTGAAAATCTGGTAGAATTTTGCACTGAAACCATCTGGCCCTAGGCTTTTTTTTTTTTTTTTTTTTTTTTTTTTTTTTTT
>CABHPP010140766.1:0-19757 GCA_902168425.1 Peromyscus attwateri | reverse complement strand
GGGGCAGACAGAGGGGGCAGAGAGAGTGGCAAACCGGGACAGAGAGAGAGGCAGAGAGAGGAGGACAGAGAGACAGAAACAGACTAGCTTATGTGGAAGGAATAAAACATCCCTGACCCTGAATCTCTGCTTTGCCCTGCTGAAGGGGTCTTTTTTCACATGGCACTCAGATTTTCTGGTGTCTTTTTCTAAGTGATTCCTAAAGTGTCCTGGAGCAGCTAAGGTGATGACATCCTTTTCTGTATCGTATATTGGCAGATTGTGGACCTGTCACCCAATCAGACTGTGTTGTCAGGATTTGTGCATTACATTCTCTATCAACCAACGTTGGAGAGACCTTGACCTCAGTGGTAACGCTCTAAGGTCATAAGGGTATGCAGGTCCCACATAAAGAGTCGAAACACCTCTGCTGCAAACTACAGACCTTGTGCTGAGTACCAGGAGAGTCTGTTTAGGAAGCTTTTGTTCTAGGCTTGCATATGAAAGGGATGGCCAGTAGGAAACTTGGGATAAAATTAAGGTTTGTTTGTTTGGTTTTTTTTCCTCCAGGATTGGAGAGTTCAGTTGAGACAGTCTTGCCACACACACCAGGCTGGCTTTGGATTTGGCATCAATCCATCTGCTTCTGCCTAGTGAAGTTGCCTTTTTTTTCTTTTTTTAATGTTTAACATTTTTATTGCAAAGACGCAAAAGGAAAATACTTGAAGTTAAAAGCAGTTGTTATCTATGTGTAATCACAAATAATTGCAGGGAAATAGTATTTGTATAGAATATAATGTTACATAAACAACCATATGCCAAGCCGGGCGTTGGTGGCGCACGCCTTTAATCCCAGCACTCGGGAGGCAGAGGCAGGCGGATCTCTGTGAGTTCGAGGCCAGCCTGGGCTACCAAGTGAGCTCCAGGAAAGGCGCAAAGCTACACAGAGAAACCCTGTCTCGAAAAACCAAAAAAACAAAAAAAAAAAAAAAAAAAAACCATATGCCAAGAAACTAAAATATATGTCAAAATCTGGAATCGTTTGATGTTGGCTGGTTCTCTAACATTATCTTGAAAGTCAAGACATGCTACTGCTCAAATCATTCCTACTAGGAATATTTACATATTCATAATATTTGATGTTCAAATAGTTATGTCCCCAACATCGATGCATAAATAATTCAGTTTACAACAAATGTTTGTTGACTGTAAAGTTCAAATTGGGATACAACGTTTCTAAATTTATAAGAAATCTAGAGATTTCTAAGTATTAACTAAGCTTTGAAAATTAATTGAAGGATTTGAATCTGTAATAACTTGGTCAATGTCTGAAGACTGGTACAGTGAACTGCTGTGAGATATACTAAGAAATTTCATGAAGTGTACCCATTACATGAATTTTCTAATGCCTTCTAAGAGTTGAGCATGTGGTAAAGGCCTTGCCACATCCTTAATGTCTGTAAGGTTTCTCACCAGTATGAATTCTGTTAAGAGTGGGAAGAGTTGAGACCCGGGTAAAAGACTTTCCACATCCTTAACATCTATAAGATTTCTCACCAGTATGGATTCTGTGGTGAACTTGAAGATTTGTGTGATGGGTAAAAGGACTTGCCACATTCTTTACATTTGTATGCCTTCCTTCTCTTTGGGATGAATTCTCTTATGCCTGGTGAGGCATGAACATCTGTTGAAGCACTTTCGCATTCTTTATACTTGTATTGTCTCTCTTCATTTTGATTGCTTATATAATGCTTCTGTTGCATCTGGTCATGAAATATTCCTGATACCAATTTCTGGATATAATCTTGTATATTCTTCTGTGAAAATAGGTCTTGTATTTGGTGGGAACACAGAACTCCTTCACCATGGCCCCACGTAGCAAGCAGACCTCCAAAGTTTACACACTCCTCATCATCTTCATTTCTTCCTTTCTGTGTCAACAGCGCATGAACCATTCCACTTCTCTATCACTCAGATTTCTCCACCACATACTTCCTTATAATAAGGCCCACATGCCCAGCACCGCAAGGCACTGGAGTGGCCCATAGGTGTCTTCTCGACAGCCAGGGCCTAAGGACCATGACTGGCTAGTCCCCATGTGAGCAGAAGGTCATCAGATGGGGGTGGCTGTCTTCCTGCCTCGATTTCTTTCTTAAATCACTGATCCTTTACAGGTTGGTAGATTGTCATCTTACAGATATATACAGGGGTGCTCTGCCTCTGTCCTCAACAGAAGTAAGAACCTGGTACTCCTAGGCTTAAGTGAAAATGACTTCAAAGATTTTGGAGTACAAATGCTGTGTGGTGCCCTGATTTGTCAAGTATGTAAACTTGAGATATTCTAGTAACTCACTGTTATGGGCAAAGTGGAAAGGAAGGCGACAGGATAGGCATGTTGGATTTTCAGTAAGAAACAGCTGCAGTTAAAAAGGAAAAACTTAGGGCAGGCCAAACTTAGGCAAAATGACAAAGTAAATGAAATTGCCAATAGAACCCTGTTCTCTTTGGATATAAACACAGGAGCAGAGGCAGATAATAGGCAACTTGTATCTCATTGCTAAGAGAAACTTTATAGTAGAAAAAGAACATGGGACCCAGGTCTTGCTAGGTTTGGCTAAACTCCTAGATCTGTTATATACTAACTATGTAATCAAGATAACTTAATGTCTCTGAGCTTCAGTGTCCTTGACTGTTGAATGGTGATAATGCTGCTTATTGACTACTTGAAGTCAATATGAGGATTGAATTGAGAACTCAACTGTGAATGTCCCTAGTAGATACACCCATAGCACATAGGAGGTACTACATGTTAAGCCAAATGCATTTCTACTTCTTATACCTGCTAGTATGCTAATGTGAACATTTTGGGTGTCTTTGGAACCCAAGGGGAATGAAACTATAATGGTATGATTTCAGGCAGTGGAGATCTCAGCCTTCTGTGATCAGTGTCCATCTGCCAGCTCAGCAGGCTCACATGACACACAAAGTAATTTTTAATTCCAATACAACTATGCTCTGTTGGCAACTAACCAGTGGCCAGGTGGCCATTTGTTTCTTCTACAGAACTAGAATACATAATGGAAAGTAAAGGCTTAGTGTAAAAATGCCATAGTCCAAAGCCCATTTGATAGACTGAAGCAGAACTGAACTCAGCATAAAAAGCTGATTGCAAGCCTGCAACAGGAACTGCTGATCTACTAACAAAGTGGTGTCTTTTGATTTCAAAAGCTCAAGAGAGTGCTTATTACCAACCAAACAAAGGGAATTATGTATAACATGATTAAATCTTGAAGGTTAGGGACTTCCATAGTATTCTCAGAAAGATGTGAATGGAATCTTATTATGGATATTGATATAAACCTTAATGCTTCTTTAAATGTAGTGTAGCCTAATAGTGGCATCACCCTACAGCTTGTGTGCTACAATAAAGATTCTAAATAACAGCAAGGAGAAATTGTTTTGTTGGGATGGAATGCCATTATGTGTTTTTATGTAAATTGTGGTGCCAGTTCTCATTTCACTTGTGCTTAGTCTTTTAACTAGTATGCTTGTACTGTATTTTCAGGCCAACTTTTAACCCTTTATAATCTGTGCAATAACATTGAATACAAAATGAAGGATCATACAGAGTAGCCATAATTTTCTGACCGCAAATCAATTTTGAGCATTAGAATATATATAGCAGAGCTGAAATCAGTAGAAAAATACATAATTATCCAAATAGATGAGAGAAAGATACGGATTATTTAAAATGGTGGGCTGGAGTCAATCCAGGAGTCCCAATCCTAGGGGATAATTCTGTCTGAATTGTAAAGATTAGAGGAAAGGTATTTTCTATGAGCATTTTACCAGGGTCTGAATCTTATTCTTGAAACTGTATTTTGCTCTGTAAATATACTATCACAAATCATTAAGAAGTACATATAAGAGGTCCATTAGTAATTAGGGTATCTAGGGGAAAGACAAGAAGACAGATGGTATTCAGTAGTTATTAATTTAAAAACTATTTATCTAAACTGTTTATTTTTTTTTTTAAAAAAAAAAACCTATTTGAGGTTGGGGTTTTAGCTCAGTGGGAGAGCGCTTGCTAGGCCCTGGGTTCAGTCCTCAGCTCCAGAAAAAAAAATTAAGCTAGTCAAAGTGGCTCACACCTGGAATCACAGCACTCAGAAGCTCAGGCAGGAAGATTACAAGTTCAAGCCTAGCCCTGGCTACATAGTGAGATCCTAACTCTAACAACAGAAAGGTTAGGTATCTACTCAATGTTCCAGCATGGATGGGGGAAGGGCTACAAGACCCTATGCCTAGTTGAAGAGCTACAAGAGTCAAAGACTGCTAAGGGAGGGAGGGTCAGTTTTCCTTCAGAGATAAGCCCTCAGAAAGGTTGCCCAAGCCCAAATAGTCAGCCCTATATACACATATAGAATGGGAATGGGAATTTGAGAGGGGGTACAGGAGGAGCTGGAATGGGGAAGGAGGGGAGATATGACAAAAAATTCATTATACTCACATATGAAATTATTAAAAAAACTAAAAATAGGAAAAATTTAAAAGACTGGCTATTAGAAGGTTAAGGGAAAATAAGAGATTGTATACCCATAATGACAAAGTTCACATTAAGTCACTTCCCAAGCAAATGTTTCTGTAGGACTGGTAGATTTTGGAGTGAAGACACTGGCTTGATATTTCATATTGTTGTCATATTTGTGATGAGATCTCAGTGTGTGTGGACTTTTTGTTCTGTGCATAATGTGGACAGAACAGGTTGGGGCAGAAGAGAGTATGTGTAGGTGCATGGGGCCTAGAGGTTGGAAATGGCTTAGGTGGAATGAAATCAGGTGGACAGAGGGGACTGGATTGATGTACTGATTTGTGTCCTGGTCCAAGCCTGGAGTGTAGGAGTAGATCTGGCTGAGTGGAAAGGTTGGATGTGGTATGAGAAGAGCCTGACAAAGCCTAGAGGTTAGTTTCTATAAAGGGTCATTTTTATTTGAAACAGGGTCTCATGCTATACTCCAGTAGTCCAGGTTACCCTGGAACTCATTCCAGTCTTCTGCATCAGCCTCTCAAGTGTTGGATTATAGGTGTGAGCCACCACACCAAGTTAGATGGTCCTTTGCTCAGAAGTTTATAGGGGAAAAAAATGTGTGAAGTCATAGCTGGAGGTATGTATAGGATTGGACAAAGCAGGTCATTTTTTTTTATCTATCCTTTTGCCTTGTTTTAAGCTAGATACATTTGTAGAGAAGGAAGTAGAAATGTGGCAGTTTCATGAATCAAATCAAATGGACTGGCGGCACAGGTTGTTAGACCAGGTAAGAAGGGACAACCATTTTGTCATTTTTAAAATTTTATTTTTATTTGCCAGTTTTATGCATGTGTATAATTAACTTTAGTCCTTGTCACCCCATTAAACTGTTTCATTTCCCATTCTCCCACTAAAACCCTTCTTCCCTACAAATTTGCTTCCTACTTTCATGACTTATGTGTGACCGTCTGCGTTGAAATAAGATTGCCTGCGTGTGTATAGGTGGGAGGCTGTTAAACGATTTGAGTGGTTACTTCACTGAAGAAAGTGACACCCCTTCCCTCTGCCACCATTCCCTATCAGTAGTCCCTGAGAAGAGCTGTGGCCTCATGAACCCTTCCCCTTCCCATGATGAAATGTTAACAGGTTCAATAGTGTGGGGTCCTTGTATAGGTAACCACAGCCTGTAGGGAGTTCAGGAGTGCATTGGTCATTCCGTGTGCTCACAACACTGTTTCACAGCACTCATCCTCAGACTCTGGCTTCTGGCCTTTGTAATTTCCCACCTTCTCTTCTCTGAGCCTTGCAGTATGGTGGTGTATATGTGTGTATGTCCCATTTAGAGCCTAGTACTCCATAGTCACAGTCACTTATTTTTTGCACTTTGATAGATCCAATGTGAATCTTTTTATTACCTGCCATTAACTGGAAAGAGAAGCTTTTCTGATAAGGACTAAGAGCTATACTTATCTATAGGTATGAAGACATATATTTAGATGACAGTGTGATCCTGTGTCAGTTCAACAAACTAATATTAGTAGGTTCTTCCCTAGGGCCTATGATCTCCCCAGCCATGAGTTCTTGGCCGGATTTACAGTACCAGCATCTCCACCTGTGGATTGTGCCTTGAATTAATTAATTTAATTTAATTAGAAAATGTATGGTTACTCCTATAGCAGCCATGCCACTATTGAACCAATAGACATATCTTGCCAGATGGGTCATTATAGTAGCTTTCATTGTTCATAGCTGGGTAGAACTGTTGATGGCTTTTCTCTGCCAGCAGCCTGCATAGCACCTACAAAAGTTAGCAAGGAAGAAGCCTCCAAGTCAGTACCAGTGCATGTTGTCTTCAGCAATAAGAATTGAATTCTGCTGGGCAACAAAGAGCAACAGCAATAGCTTGCATTACTTGGGAAGGGGGTGTCTATGAGACCCTCCTCAAACCGTTTTATCTTTTTTTGTTTGTTTGTTTATTCAAGGTGGGGTTTCTCTGTCTTACAGCCCTGGCTATCCTGGAACTCTTTGTAGACCATGCTGGCCTTGAACTCACAGAGATCCTCCTGCCTCTGCCTCCCGAGTGCTGGGATTAAAGGTGTGTGCCACCAGTGTCCAGCTCCATTTTATCTTTTGAGACTCAAGGAAATGGGGAAACATTATATAATTGGATGGATGGATGGATGGATGGATGGATGGATGGATGAATGGATGAATGGATTTACTGAGTCATATCATGGAGCAAATCAGATTGAGAACCTTACACTTAAGAATAGGAAGGCTACTGCAGATATCTGTTGCCTTAACAGAAGATTCTTTTTCTTTTTCATGGCAACGACACAGATCATTTACATGAAGACACATTTAGTAAGACAGAAGCTTTAAAAACATAAGCCTGGACTCAACTGGCAGTTTTCAAAGAGAGCCCCAGAGCTGATTGCATATAGACTTCATCCGTCTTGTATCATCTGTGGGAGGCCAGCTCCCACCTTTTCAAGGATTCCTATGAGGAGGAGAGAGGAATAAGAAATTTTTAGATAGAAAGATAGCAAAGAGGAGAAAGACAGAAACACAGGATAGCTTCTAAAGGACCTGGGTCAATACCCAATGGCCCCTTCTGCCTCTTCAAAAGGGCTTTTTATAACAATGCCAAGGGGCAGGGCAAAAAGACCTCCCCCCTCCCCGCTTGCTAAATGAAAGCACACCACAGAGCCAAGTGCAGACCCTTCCAAACACCTGGTAACCACGCCTGTGGTCAAATCATCCCCTTATGCAGCCCTGCTGTGTAAAGCAAGCTCAGATTCTCAGAACCTGAGTAAGTTCTCACTAGAAAACTTCTGTGGGTCTCTACAATCATCCCTAAAATCTGAAGAGTATTGTTTTTCCAAATCTGTTAAACTTTGTGGAGGATACAAATATGAAATAAGCAGCAGTGACTGCTGTTTCTTATATAAATCCGTCCACTAGGTAGGGTGCAGCCAGCAGAGGCCCCTTAATGTAAGTATCCCCAGCAATATTCCATGCATATAGTACAGTATGTTTTTTATTCTGCTGTCGTAAGAGCCTTCTAAGATGGAAAGATGGTATTCAGGGAAATTGTGATTAGCTACACTGGGTTTTCAACACCCAAACCATGCAGAGAAACAACAGAAACACACACACACTCTCTCCTCTGCCTCTCTCTCTCAGAAACTAAAGAGAATATACATGTACATGTTATATCTTATGGTGATTATTTTAAATTTGTAAATTCATAAATGTGTTCAAGGACAGCCTGGACTACATGAAACCATGTCTTAGAAAAAAAGTCCTCAGAGATATAAAGTTAAGTGAATAATTTCAAAACTGTGTATGTAGATATGTGTATATACAATTTGTCTGTAAAATTGTGTGTGTATTTTTCCCAAAATATTCATAGAAAAAAAATATATTTATTTTAGTATATATATATATATATATATATGAAACTGCTAAGAGTGATTACTCCTGGCTAGGAGAATTTGACAAGTAGGGGACTAGAGGGAGCTTTTCTTCTGTAGAAGAAACTTCTCTTCTACTTAACGTTTTATGCCATTTGAATGTATTACTTTTGTAATTAATAGACTTGATGTTAAAAACAAATCTCAAGGCTAGGACTTAGCTTAGTAGTAGAGCATTTCTGTAGCATGTGCAGGCCTTGGGTTGACTCCCTAGCATGGAAATAAACATAAATCCAACCATGCAGCAGAGTTATTCCTTCTTACCCCCTTCTCTTCTCCTTCCCCTTCCTCTCCACCTTTCTCTGCTCCCTATTCTCCCTCCTCTTACCTTCCTCCTCATTTATTTTTTCTTTAATTTCTTTTTACATATATTTGTTTGTATGTTGGGGAGGCATGCATGGTGCATGTGGAGGTCAGAGGACAAGTTATGGGGATAGCTTCTTTCCTAGTATGGGACTTGAACTCAAGTCATCATGCTCCCTAGCAAGTACATTTACCCAGTGAGCCAACTTTTTGGATATGTTACATTTTGATTTTTAATTACAAATGTGAATGTTTCATAGCACTATGTGCATGTGAGTGCAATTGCTTGCAAGGGCCAGAAGAGGGCATTGGACCCCTGGAACTGTAGTTACAGATAGTGACAAGCTTTGTGGGTGCTAGGAACTAAACTTGGATCACCTGAAAGAGCAGCAAGCATTCTTATCCTCTGAGCCATCTCTCTAGCTCCTCACTGAACCATTTTGCAGGGCTTTTTTTTTTTTTTTTTGGTTTTTTTGAAACATCACTCATTATATAGCCCAAACTCCCTTTGAACTCTATGTAGTTCAGACTCCAATCAAAATTGTGATCACCCTTCTTCAGCCCTTTGAGTGCAGGTTTAGCAGACGAATGCCAAACTGCAGGGTTTTTTTTCTTTATTAATAATAGCCCAAGGTTATTGTATCCTAATTCTGGAGGTTAGAATTCTAATAGGTCTAAAATCCAAAGGCTAGCAGAGCTACAGTTCTGGGGGCAAGCTGTTTCCTTGCCTTTCTAGCTTCCATTCCTGAGCTGATGGTTCTTTCTGCTGTCTTCAAAGCCAGAACTGTGATGTCTTCTCACAACTCTTTCTTAGACCCATCCTCAGTTCCCTACCTGCCCATTTTAGTGTTCTCTTTTTATTTTTAAAGCCTATCAAGTCCAATTTGTGGTGATCAAATACTCTTGGTTGTGGGAACAGCCCTGGGGACTGGGTGGTCTACCAGTGGTCCCACCCTTTAAGAAAACGGACTCTCTTTCTCCAAGCAGGAGACAGAAGAAATGCGGGCATGGTCGTTCATGCCTGTAATCTCAGCATTCAAGAGGCTAAGGTAGGAGGACTGCTGTGAGTTCAAACTACCCTGGGCATAGTGAATTCTAAACCAGCCTCTCAACAGGTTGAAATCATGTTGAAAGAAAAGAAGAAACAAAAAGGAAAAAGGAAGGATTAGGGAGAGGAAATGAAAAAGAATTAGCTAGAGAGCATGTAATAGGGGTGCTGGTGGTTGTCTAGAGAATCACTCAGCTCGGTTCCCTGGCACAAACAAAGAACTGAATGTCCACGAAAGACAAGACTTCTCAGCTTTATTCCTTCAGAGTGGGAGAGGCTCCGAGTCCACTAAAAGGACTAAAGGGAAGCTGGCTTGGGTGTTTTTATAGATTGCCCTTTCCCCTCTTGGTCTAGTTTAGATAGCTCCACCCTGGCCTTCCTGCCCGTTTTCTTCCAATGTCTTATGGGAACAAGAAATTTCAGGGAGCCCACTTTCACGTCCTTTGTCTACCTGTGTCCATCTAACTGTCCTTCAGAGCAGGCATTTTCAGACATGATAGAAAAACTCTGAGGAAAAGAAAAGATTTGACAATATTAATCTTAAAAACTTTCTTGGGGTTGAGGAGTTAGCTCAGTGGTAGAGCACTTGCCTAGCAAGCTCAAGGCCCTGGGTTCGGTCCTCAGCTCCAGAAGGGGGAAAAAAGTTTCTTAATGCAAAAATTTACATTATAAATAAAGTGAAAACCCTAGAGATCAACTGAAAAGTGATTGGTATACATGTATAAAGGGTTGGCGAATATCCATAATATAAACAGCAAGTCACTGTGAGAAAACAGTAAAAAATGACTGAATTTATCCTCTTATCTAGCTCAAAAGTCATGTGTGTGCATGAGAGAGAGAGAGAGAGAGAGAGAGAGAGAGAGATTTTCAGACATAGTATAATAGAAACAGAAAAAGGTTGTGGATATAAACTAAACCATGCTCATATTTTACAACGTGATGAAAAAAAGAGACCATGAATTTGAGAGTGAGCAAGGAGGGGTATATAGGAGAATTTGGAGGGAAGAAAGGGAAGGAAGAAATTATGTAATTATAATATCATAAATAAAAGAAAACTGGTAGAATGGTTGAGATTGGTAGAGTGGGAGAACTTATAGTGACTCCAGTACATGCTGCCTATAGGAAACCCATTCTAAACCTAAAAACAGGGACTTAGAGTGCTTAAGAACAGATACTATTCTTGCAGAGGACCCAAGTTCAATTACCAACACCCCCATTAGGTGGCTCATAACCATGTGTGACTCTAGGTCCAGGAGATCTGACACCTTCCAGTCCCTGAGAGCACCTACACTCAGGTGCACATACCCACACACAATACACAACTAAAAATTTTAAAATTAATATAAAGCATAAATTGTATGTAAGAGACAGGAAAGTATATATGAATATGTCATCACAAAAATACATTTCAAATTAAATGAACTTTGCTAGAAATAAGACATTTCTTAATGATAAGGTGTCTTATTCATTGTAATGATATAATCCTTCCATATAAATGGATCTAATAACTGATATTATAAGTACTTGAAGCAAAAACTGGCTAAACTTAAGGAGGACTAGGCAAATCCAGTTTTAGAGATTTCAGTACCCATCTCTTGAGCTACCCTTGGGGATTCAGAACAGGGAACAATCAAAGTCAAGCTTCATCAGCTCAACACACTTTCAGGATAAAAGAAATCCCTGGGAAGCAATTGTGAGGCACAGAAAGGCCAGACACTGACAAGCTAAGTATAGGATGGCAGGAGGGTTGGCTCAGGCAGTAAAGTGTATAGAGAAAGCCAGCTGTGCACTTGGTATGTGGAAGCCACCCTCATGAATTGAGAATGAATATGGAACTTAATAGCCCTGACCTTCAGGTTAGTGAGCGGGTCAGCTTCTGAAACCACCTATCTGCCAGGAATTCACTTTGGTAGTGCACTCCAAGAACTAAAGACCACTCAACACCCACAGCCTCATTCCTCCAACAGGTTATTAATATTTAGTGGACTTTGAAAATAAAATGATAGGCCTGTCTGTCTAGACATCACTTCCTGTGGAAGCTTCTCTCACTCTCAAGGCACTTAAGATACACCTTCTAACTAAAATGTTAACCACTGTGGAATCTCAAGAAGGTGGGAGAACCTTTCCAGCCCACAAAACTACAAAGCTAAGGGTAGCCAGAAGAGGCTCCTGGTATGAAAAGAGGGGGGTTATTAAAATGGAGATAGCTCTGGCAAACAACAGACATGGTTGCAATAAAGGCCCAGCACCAACATAACCCATAGGAAAGCCAAGGCTCCAGTGTCCCATGGGCATCCCCATCTCTTACCACATATATTGGGGGGGGGGGTCTGTAATTTTTAAGGACCCAGAAAGAAGCTTCTCCATTTATTTCTTTAAAAATTTTTATTTTCTTTGTGTGTGTGTGTGTGTGTGTATCTGTGTCTATGTAAATGTAGGCATATGTGTGTTGCAGTGCCCTTAGAGGCCAGAAGAGAGTGTCTCATCCCTTGGAGCTGGAGTTACAAATGTTTGTAAAACACCAGACATAGTATTGGGATCTGAACTCTCGCCCTGCCCTCGTGATTAACAGCAAGGTGCCCTCTTAACTGCCGAGCCATCACTTCAGCCTCACTTCTTTATATCTTGTGTTTCCCCCTTTTTCTATATGTTTACTAGTCTTTTCACTTTGTCACATTTTTAAAATGAAAACTTGTTTTAACTTTTTATTCCCCACCATGCATTTATCCAATTTTGTTTACACTTTTTTGATTATTAATATTTTTTCTCCTACTCTGTTTCCCCCTTCATTTTTCCTTTCCACTGTATTATTAGTAATATCCTAACTTTATCTTGCTGTTTTAAAGCTTTTGGCTTCCTGTCTTTTATTTACTTACTTCCATTTACATAATTTTGATCACAAGCTTTTTCATTATTGGGGAATTTTTGTATTTCTCATTATTTCCCTTTATACCTTCTGACTCTTTCCCCTTTATTATTATTATTCCCCTCTAGTCTTTTTAGCTTTTATTTCTTTAACCCTGTACCTCTTGGTTTTTTTTAATCTTCATGTCCATTTCCTTTATCTCATTCATTTACTATTTCTACATTTAACCTAAATAATTTTTTAACTTCATAGTATACTACATTAATTCTGTCATTTTCATTTTGTGGTTAATGGTGATGTATGTATTGGTTTAATAAATTAAGAACATTTTTATATCTTTCATGGTTTGGTATCATTGCTGTTACAGGAATTTTTTTCTCTCTGAGTGGTCCTGGGGATTAAGCCCTCAAGACAAGGGTACCTACTAAGAAGATCTTCCAAATGAAGCTGAAAAATATATCCAAACCAAAAATTGTACACAAATTGTAACACATAAATACTAGGAGCATGAAAAATTAAAGCAAAGTGACTCATTGAAAATACTGTAACTCCTCAACTATTGAATTCAAAGGAACTGAAATGGGTAAAATGCAAGATGAAGATTTCAGAAGTTTACTGGTAAAAATGATCATTGCTATCCAAAGGATACAAACATTACATAAAGGGAATAATAGAAGGCTAGAGAGAGAAAAATCAGTGGATAAGAGCACTTTTTGCTCTTGCAGAGGACTTGGGTTTGTTTCGTAGCTACCCACATGATGGCTCACAATCATCTATAAATCCAGTTCCAGAGGATCCTGATGTTTGAATCTTAGATGGTCTTTTAATAAACCCAGAGCCAGATATCAGAGTGAAAGCTGAAAGATCAGAGAAGCAGAACAGCCAGCCACTAGTCCTTACCTCCACGAAATCCTCAGCTGTAGAAGTAACCGTCTTATTAAATAAGAAACACAGAGCCAATGCAGAGATGAAAGCCCAAGAGGTCAGAACTGAGAGCCTTACCCGTCACTGCTGCAGCTATCCTCTTCAGCCAAGAGACCTACTTCCTGTGTGTTTGTCTTTATATAGACTTTCTGTTCTGCCTTCTCATTGGTTGTAAACCCAACCACATGACCGCCTCGTCACTGCCTTCTATACAGTCCTCCAGGTCTTCTATGGTTGGTATTGAGATTAAAGGCATGTGTCTCCAATGCTGGCTGTATCCTTGAGCACACAGAGATCTACCTAGCTCTGCCTACCAAGTGCTGGGATTAAAGGCATGCACCACCACCGCCCAGCTTTTGCTATGGCTCTAATAGCTCTGACCCCCGGGCAACTTTATTTATTAACATACAAATCACATGTTAGTACAAATAAAATATCACCATATTTCCCCTTTTCTATTTTAATAAAAAGAAAAAAGGAAAAAAGTTGTAACTAATGTAAGAAAAACTATATACAAAAGTACAATAACTATATACCATATATACAAGTAATAAATACCTAAACAATGTCTAGTCCATTTGTATTTGACAAATTCAGAGAAAATAATTCCATTATCTATGCTATTTTGGTAAGTCCAAAATGTACCTAATTCACTTTCTATCCTAACTAATCTTCAACTATAACTAACTAATCTTTAACTCCCTCAGAGAACCAAGAAGGAAATAATATTACCTAATAAATAATAAAAGCAGGAAGTGCATGCAAGCAACTTCCAAAAAAATGTGAGTTGACAGAAACAGCCAGCTGCCTGGACAGTCACCTGAGGTTTCTCAGCAGTGTTGGGGCATCATCTTCAGCCTATAGGCTTAGTGTATCTGACAGACTCATTGTGAAGTAGGATATACACAAGGTCAACAGTTCGACCTCACATTGGGTGAGAGCAGTCCATGTACCAGAAACACCTGAATTCCACTAGTGTCATGTCATGATTCAGGATTTTAAATTCTGGAAATTGTTGATGGTTTTTTAATTCAGCTGTCCATTCTTCTTGGCTGGGTATATATGACTTCATCTCAGCATCCTGTTCTTCTCCACACCCCTCTATTAAATGCCAGTCTACTATTGAGAGGCATGAGCTTAGTTACTCTTCAAGAATAACTGTTTCAGCTGCTGTTCCATTGCACATCAGAAGCCATCGGCCCACTGCCTGATCAGCTGCCTTCAAAGAAAAGGGCACTCTACCTTTTCCAGATTGCGAAGGCCACTTCAGGGATGGTGCCATATTGTCCTGGCCTCAGAAGATGCCTTTTGATAAAGCCATAACCACACTTGTTTTGGCAAGAATCAGTAGTTGTTTTGTGTCCTGTCTGTCCATTTTGTCCTGTTGTCAGCAGTTGATTCGAGGATACTTTGTTGTCCAGTGGCTAACTTTTGCCACAATGAAAGTTAACTCCATATGCAGTTTCTTCAATGCCCATATTTTCTCTGAAGTAGATTGGTACTGCCAGGAGCCAACATGTCTCATAGTCATAACAAAAAAAGAAAAATTTTCTAAGTTATTAAAACATTTTAAATGCCATATTCTGTAGATCTCTGAAGGGTTTGAAGATGACCTGTCTATCTAAAATATATCTGCTCAATCTTGAAAACATACCTAATATGACTACAAGTTCTATTGTAATGTCTAACTACTAACTTTCATTTCTTTTTATCCTAATAGTTGGTAATAATAACATTCAAGGATCAGCAAATTGCATTATATTGTTAAATGAACGGTATAAGTACAATTAGAAATAAACATAGTATTTTCTAACAATATCAATTTCAGTATATATAATTTGTATATAATATAAAACAATCCAATGTAAAGTATTTAAAACTAGTAATTGTCTTTTTTTCTTTTCTTTTTTTTTAAACAAGAACCTTAAATCTAATCTCCTTTGCTTAGTCCTTTTCCTAACCCTTGATAACAACTTGTAACCAACCCCCCTAAACAATGAAAATTATCCCAGACCCAAAACCCATTAAAAGACCAAAAAATCACCCGCCCCACACCACCTCTTTGGGAATGTGGGCGTCATATTCTTAAAATTGCTTCCTGCTGGGTATGGGCGAAGGTATCTTTATCCTGAAAAGAAAAATTTTAGGTTAATTGTCAAATTCTAGGAAAGGTAACTATATCCTTCATAGTCCAGTCTGTGTATAATGCCAAAGTTCAGGGTTTATCTCAAGTCCTTATTCAAGTAGTCTTTGAAACTGGATCATCTTAGCTAGCCTTCTCAAAATTGCTCTGAGCACTCTGTAGTTCAAAGCTGATCTGTAGATGATGATTGTCAGCTTAGTCATATTATTATTGTCCACGTGGAATTGTTGTTGTTGTGGGGCCCCAACTTCTTCCTGGAGACTTCAGTTGATGTTAGGCCTGGCCGTGATTTCCTACAGAAAACTGATAAGAGACTCGAACACAAAGACATGTATAGGCAGCTAATTGAAGCTTTTTTTCTAGAATTGGTTAGTACTCTATACAACCATTCATATCTTAACAAAGTTTAAAATATGTATATATATATATATACATACACATATATATATTTATATATAAATCTTGTAAATTTTAATATAAAATTCATACTTTAAGAAAAGTTTAAAGAATCAGAATAGAATCAAAGAATTGAGATTAGTAATAGAATAGTCCCTTAGTTAATTTGGTTTTTCTCCTGTCCCATAGCAGAAGATGGCTCTTTTCTTCTGGCATGATGCAGGAAGTTTGCATTTTCCTTTTAACAACATGCTTGAGTTTAAAGAAGGAGAGAGCCATTCTCCAACTCCAAAGTCAGTTTTAAATTTTAATTGAACTGGGACTACAAGAAGACCAATAGTGTTAAATGTCTTTAGAGAACAGCAGAAATATTTAGGAAGAGTTATGAAATTTTATAGATGATATACCAATAGGCCATTTTACTCTTTTCCTTGGGACATTTTTTTTAGATGATTTGTCCTTTTTCTTCAGTTGTCTCATTTGTCCAATGTTCTTCAGATTCCTTATTCTTCATTCTCCTAAAAGACAAACCACTCTATTTAAATTTTCGGATTTGTAACCTGCCTTTCCCTGTTTGTTGGCATCTGTATAAAATGTACGAACTCCAGATATGGGTTTTTCGCGTACAATTCGAGGCAAGATCCAATCAGCTCTCTTTATAAGATCAATTCTATCACTTTTGGGATATTTGCTGTTAATTTCTCCCACAAAATTACTGCAAGCCTTTTGCCAAGATTCACTTTCTATCCATAATTTTTCAATGTCCTCCTTAGTTAAAGGTACGACAATTTCTGCTGGGTCTATTCCTGCTAACTGACGAAGTCTCAGTTTTCCTTTCCAAATCAAGTCAGAGATTTTTTCCACATAAGTTTTTAATTTTTTATTTGGTTTATTTGGTAAAAATATCCATTCCAATATAATATCTTCCCTCTGCATTAATATTCCTGTGGGAGAATGCCTAGAAGGTAAAATAACCAAAATGCAATCCAGCTTTGGATCAATACGATCTATGTGCTCTTCATGTACTTTCTTTTCTACCAAGGCCAATTCTTTCTCAGCTTCAGGTGATAATTCTCTTGGACTATTTAAGTCCTTGTCACCTTCTAAGGTTTTGAACAAATTATTTAGTTCATCATTTTTTACCCCAACAATAGTTCTTAAATGAGAAATGTCTCCCAATAATCTTTGAAAGTCATTAAGAGTCTGTAATCGATCTCTCCTAATTTGCACCTTTTGGGGTCTAATTTTTGTAGCTCTATTTTATATCCTAAATAATTAATAGAATCTCCTCTTTGTATCTTTTCAGGAGCAATTTGTAATAACCAGCAAGGCAAAATTTTCTTTACTTCTTCAAACATTTTTTCTAAAATACCTGCATTTGAGTCAGCTAGTAAAATATCATCCATATAATGATAAATTATAGATTTAGGAAATTTTTTACGTACCACTTCCAATGGCTGTTGTACAAAATATTGGCACAGAGTTGGCCTATTCAACATTCCCTGTGGGAGGACCCTCCATTGAAATCTTTTGACCGGTTGAGAATTGTTATAAGTAGGCACTGTGAAAGCAAATCTTTCTCTGTCTTTTTCTTATAAGGGTATTGAAAAGAAACAGTCTTTTAAATCAATAACTATGAGAGGCCATCCTTTTGGTAACAGAGTAGGCAAAGGAATTCCAGATTGTAGAGAGCCCATTGGCTGAATTACTTTGTTAATTGCTCTAAGGTCTGTTACCATTCTCCATTTACCAGATTTCTTTTTGATAACAAATACAGGAGAATTCCAAGGGCTGGTTGATTTTTCAATATGCTGAGCATTTAACTGTTCTTCTACCAGCTCTTCTAAAGCCTGGAGTTTCTCTGTTGTTAAAGGCCATTGCTGAACCCATACAGGCTTGTCTGTTGACCATTTTAAAGGTATAGCTGTTGGTGTTTTTGGAAGATTATCAGTTATTGTGCCCTGTTTTTTTATAACATGGATGGCTGGTAACCACTCATTAGAATAATATCTTCTAATATTTCTCCCAGAAACATGTACTAGTTTATGATTTGTTTCTGAGATTGGAGGGATGTTTATCTGAGTATTCCACTGTTGTAACAAGTCTCGACCCCACAGGTTCATGGCTATGTTAGCTACATATGGTTTTAATTTTGCTCTCTGTCCTTCTGGACCTATACATTCTAACCATCTTGCACTCTGTTTCACTTGAGATAATGTCCCAATTCCTAACAGTTGAATGTTTACCTCTTGAAGAGGCCAAGTTAGATGCCAAAATTCTGGTGCAATTATGGTAATGTCTGCACCTGTGTCTACCAGACCAGACAACAAAACACCATTTATTTTTATTGTCAGTTTTGGTCTTTGTTCATTAATAGAAGTTTGCCAAAAAATTTTCTTTATGTTTTTTCCTGAATTTCCTATTCTATCTGTTTCATCATCCCGACCAACATGATTTATTCCAATAGGCATTTGGTTATTTAATCGCTTAGAGCAGGGATTTCCTCTTCTACAATTGCTGGAAAGGTTTGAACTGGATTTACTGTGGGGGCCTGCTTGAGGCCCCTCTGGGAGTTTCCCGAAGCCCAAGGCAAAGGATTACCCTGTCTGTCCCTTGTTGATCTACACTCGTTTGTCCAGTGTTTTCCCTTACCACACCTTCTGCATACTCCAGAAGGAAGGGGCATTCTATTGCCAGTGTTCTTTGAAGAAACATTTCTAGGAATAACCTGTTTACAGTCCCTTTTTAAATGTCCTTGCTTTCCACATCCAAAACATCTAACATTTCTCAAACCCTTTGACATTGCTTCTCCTACCCACATATCATCCTGGTCATAAGCCTCAACATTAATCGTCTCTCTAATCCAATCTTCTAAAGGTGCAGATCTTGCCTTTAATGGCCTGATTATTCTTTTGCATGCTGCATTTGCATTCTCAAAGGCCAAAGATTCAATTATTATCTGACTAGCCTCTAAATTCGGAACCATTCTCTGTACTGCTGAAGTCAATCTTTGTAAAAAGTTTGTGAAAGATTCTTTTGGGCCCTGTATAACCTTTGTAAATGACTCAGTTTTTTTTTCCTGATTCCTCAACTCTGTCCTATGCATTTAAGGCTGCCGTTCAACATAGAACTAGGATTTGGACATCATATAAACATTGTGCTTGTACTGTAGCATATTGGCCTTCTCCAATAATCTGATCCTGGCAGACTTGTATTCCATTATCCCTCCATTGTCTTTCTATATTTCTAGCCTCATTGCTGAACCACATTTTCCACTGAAGATTTTGTCCAGGCTCAAGAACAGCCTGTGCTAGATCCCACCAGTCCTGTGGTATAATCCTATTACAAGTTGACCAAGTGTTTGACATTTGTTTTACATATGGAGAATGCATGCCATAAGATGCTATTGCCTCCTTAAATCTTCGTAAGTCTAACATTTCAATTGGAATCCAAACATTTTGTTCATTCTCTTCACCAGGTAGCTGCTATATGGCTACCGGATAAATTAAGGGTGATTGTGTGAAAACAGATTTTCTTTCTATAACATTATGATCCAATTTTGAAACAACTTCACTGTTAATTTCGTCTGTCTGAATTTGAATTTCTCTATAATTCATTTTTACAGGTTTAACAGGTTTTTCTGAGACTGTTATCCTGGCACTTAAATTGACTATCTTTTTAAATAGTACAATGAGGATAAGAAAAGTAATAAGCTGCATAATTCGATCAATATTAATATTGTCATATAGTTGTTCCATTGTCAGAGTGCCTAAAATTTCAAACAAAGCCCAATTTTCTTCTAATGTACACATAAAGCCCATTTTTTTAAATGTAGAAAAAAAATTCTCTTTTAAATAGAGATGTTAATTGACTTACCAAGTCTTCGTAGAACAGTAGAAATTCGAGGGAATTTCAAAACAGCCACCTGGTGTTCGAGGTGTGAATCCAGAGAGAGAGGGAGAGAGAGAGAGAGCGAGCAAAAAAGCGTAGCCATTTGAGCCAAGTCTAGCCTTAACTTTACAGGCAGGGGTCCTGTTCAGCAGGGCAGGCCTGAGTTGTTTGTAACACTAGCTTTAAGCAAGTAGCAACAGCTG
>CABHPP010140765.1:48688-65933 GCA_902168425.1 Peromyscus attwateri | reverse complement strand
GGATTTAAAAAACACAACTGCTTATTCCCTAACAATACAGTCTTAGAACTGTTTGCACAGTACTCAGATTAGATTAGGTATTATAAGTGATGTGGCTTTGATCTTAAATGCCTCACAAAGGCCCAAGTATTACAGGCTTGGTTCTCAGCTTAGTCATCCTGGGAGGTACTGAAACTGTTAAGGGGGTAAGGCTAGTGAAAGTATGAGATCATTAGGGGCCCATCCTCAAAAGAGCTTGTAGGACCCCAGCTCCTTCCTCTTCCTCTTATTTGTTCCCAGCCATGAGATGAACTCCCTACATGTTTCCACCATGATGTACTGCCATGTGTCCAAAGCAATAGGGTTAATCAGTCATAAGCTAAACCCTATGAAACAGTGAGCTACAACAAACCATTTTTTTTTTCCCGAGACAGGGTTTCTCTGTGTAGTGCCTTTCCTGGAACTCACTCTGTAGCCCAGGCTGGTCTTGAACTCACAGAGATCCCCCTGCCTCTGCCTCCCTCATGCTGGGATTAAAGGCATGTGCCATCACTGCCCAGCCAAACCTATCTTTTTAGGTGCATTATCTTGGGTGTTCGTTATAGTAGTGGATAACTCACTTCGCAATAAATCATCTTGAGATGATTTCAAGTGCACAAGAGGATCATGTCAGTTCTATATAAATGCTATACCATTCTCTACAAGGAACTTGAACCTGGTTAGGAGTCCTGGAGTCAATCCCCCCAGAAATGGAAAGAAGACTTGAGCACAGGAATTCTGATCAAGTCTAGCAAACACCTTCCTACCTGTGAGTAACTTTACTCAGCCATTTCGAACATGCCACAGATTTGGGATTCAGTGTTTGTACACCCAAGCACACCTGTGCTGCCAGCATCCTCCTCTCTAGCAATCTCATGTGTCTACATTCTATTCTGAAAAGTTTGCTTGGCATAGCCCAGAGGTATGAGATAGTTAACCCCACAGTGGGAAATGGGGACTAGGGAAATAACATGTTTCCTCTGTTAGTGGGAAGTCTGTGGACTTCCCAGCATCAGCCCCCGCTTTACTCACAACAGGGACCCTCTGAGCATATTCTCACAGCAGTGCTGCCCCTACTCACACATCACACAGCCCTGATTCCCTTGTCCTGCTTCCCATAAGCCATCTGCACCCAAATCCTTGTCTCAATAAACACAAAGTTCAAAGGATGGTGTGGGCGTGACTGTGCCATTATCTCTCAGCATCTTCACGGTGCTGGTTCCAGGATCCCTTGTAGATACCTAAATCCTCAGATGCTCAAGTACCTCATATAAAAGATCATGGTCTCTGCATAGAACTTACATGCATCCTCCTATGTGCTCTAAATTGTCTCTAGGTTAACCATGACACCTAATAAAATATTAACGCTGTAAATCACTATTGTAGTATTTAAGGAATAATGACAAGGAAAAAGTCTGTTTCTGCTCACTATGAACATAATTTTCACAGACCTAACTCCACAATACATGATCTGCAGTTGGTTGGATCCACAGTTGACTGAATCTGCAGTCACAGAATCCTCAGATATTAAGGGTTCGTGGTTCATGCTTTATCATTGAATGTATTTCTGGCAGTGAGATACTGGGTACTATTAGAAGCCAAATCTCCTGCTCGCTGTGCACTCCCGATGCCTCAAAGACAGTGTCACCAGCTGCCTTCCAGTTCCGTACATCTGTATCTTGTTCCTCCTCCGAAACAAACTGGAGTCACCTAGGAAGAGAGAACCTCAGTTGAGGAACTGTCTCCATGAGATTTGCCTGTGGGGATTTCTGTGGGGCATTCTCTTGATTACTGATTGATGTGCTTGATTACTAATTACCGTGGGCAAGCCCAGCCCACTATGGGTGGTACCACCCCTGGGCAGGTAGTCCTATGTTGTATAAGAAAGCAGACTGAGCAAGCCAAGAAAAGCAAGTCCATAAGCAGTGTTCCTACACAATCTCTGCCTCAGTCCCTGCCTTGTCTTCCCTGGACAATGCACTGGAACTTGTGAGTTGTAATAAACCTTTCCTCTCCACAGTGGTTTTGGTCAGTGTTTAATCATAGCATCTGAAAGCAAACTAGGACAACCCTATACCTTTGTCATGATGCCAATAGACAAGAGCTGGCAATAAGATAACTGTGGACACAATTGACCACAACTTCCACAGCTGCCACAGTTTGGACCTTGACTATCTGCTAAAGGCCTGTGTATTAAAGGTGTGGTCCCAGCCTGTGGACTATTAGGAGGCGGTAGAATTTTTCAGAAGTAAGGTCTAGTGGAGGGAAGTTGGCTCATTGGGGGAATGTCAAAAGGGATTACGGCACCCAAATTCTAGTTTTGCTTCTCTTGTTCCTATGTCTCTATCTCTTCTGTAGATAGATAGAGGTAGATATAAACATACCCTTCCCTGATGCCATGAGGTGAGCAGTCCATCTGCTCCATCTTCCTGCTGCCATAAGGTACTTTGTCTCCTCAGGTCCAAAGCCAGTGTTAAGTGACCATGCGCAACCTCTGAAACTATGAGCCAATGTGAACTTTTCCTCCTTTTAAATTTATTCTCTCAGGCATTTTGCCAGTGACAAGTGCTGATACCACATAAACACAGCCTGTGTGCCTCCCATTTCAGCTTTCCCTGAGCTGAGTTTGATGAGGTGTTATGGTTTGAGTGCTGAATACACCTGTCCACTGGACTTACAGAAATCTACGAAACTATGAGTCAAAGTGAATGATTCTCTGAGGTGTTTGTTACAGTAACGAAAACCACCTACCCCTGTAGTCTCGAGATTTTCAACTCTTGGGGACTCTTTTGGGAGTCTGTGGAACCTTTGGATGATGGGGCCCAGCTTTCAGAAGTAGGTTGCCAGGGTTGAAGGCTATAGCCCAGCCCCTGGTCCCAGTGCCCTCTTGACTTCCTGGACACTGTCAGGAGAACAAGCTCCTGCTGACACAGACTGGGCCACTTCTCTGTGCCTTCCCTACTGAGGGTCTAAAGTACTCTGAAACCATGGCCTAAATAAATCTTCCCCTCAGCTACTGTCATCACAGCAACACAAAGGGAACTATCAATATCAGGGGAACTAATGCGCCAGGGTCACCTGATTGGGAGAAAATATAAGACGGGAAGATACTATGTTGAAAGCACCTTGCTTTCACAGACTTTGCAAATAGGCATGTGGATATACTTTGAAGTTCTCTCCGTGGAAGGGACACTGAAACTTTTCAGTTGTCCAGCCAAGACAGCTCCGTTCATGGGTGATTTGCCGGGTTATATGTGAGCATTGATTTGGAGGGATAACAAACTATTAAAATGTCACATCATTCATTTCTGCCCCACAGTACCATTCTTGATTCAGCATAACCTGAGCATGTGCCCTGGAGGCAGATCCACCAGGAGCACCGGCGTACTGCCAGGAGCTACTCTTTAAAGGAGACAATAAAAACAAGGAACATTAATTTGAGAGTGAAAAGCATGGTGGTGTGAGTCTGGAAGCCTAATGTACTCACTTCCCAACATGTCCTCTTACAAGATCTTGCTATTCACATAACTCATTTCAGCGTTTTGGCATCTCATATTACTTTTAAGCACCAATACTTGTTACGATGTTGTTTTGTTCCTGGTTTTATTTGAAATTTTAATCATTCAGTCTCAATAAAACTCAGAGAATACTGCACTAAAACTGCTTATTCCTTTAGCAAGAATTCTATCCACTCCTCCTCATTCAAAAGTGTCTACATTGAGGCTAGAGAGATGGTTTAGTAGTTAAGAGCACTGGCTGCTCTTACTGAAGAGCCACACTTCCCAGCATCCCCATCATGACTCACAACTACTTATAAATCCAGTTCCATGGGAATCTGACACCCTCTTCTGACACAAGGCACCCACGTGGTGCATAGTCATACATGGGAAAGAAACAACCACACATAAAATAATTACTAAAAAATTTTTTAAAGTTTCTTATTGTTGCTCTAACTTCTGTTTACCAGAATACACATGAAGTTTAAAGTTGATCTTCTTCTGCTTTGCTGCTGGGTGAGAAAGGGAAAGCCAACAGAGGGTTCATTTTAAGGTCTTATCTTCCAGGTGGCCAAAGGTAGCAGGCTTATGTTAAAAGTTGTGAGGACTGGGGCTTGGTGGGTAAGAGCATCTGCTGTTCTTGGAGAGGACCAATGTGGTGGTTTACAACCATCTATAACTCTAGTTCTACGAGATCTGATGCTCTCTTCTGACCTCTGAAGGCACCAAATACTCATGTGATACACATACATACATGCAGTCAAAACAGTCCTCATATAAAATAAATTAATCTTTACTAAAGAAACAAAACCAAACCTTCATTAGAAGAAAGTTGTGAGGAAGACAGTGGATCTGACTAGGGAGACAATAATAAGAGTGAAAGGAAGAGCTCACAGGCTCAGCCAGTTTCCTCCTACCACTGTGGAGAAAAACTGCCTAAATTCACCTGCGGCTATCACCTTGCTGTATAAGTGAACCATATATACTCAGCTTTCTGTCACTGTCACAGAAGAGCTTTATTAATTAACTTTTAATTAACTATAAAAAGAAAAGATTTATTTGGGCTCATGGTTATGCAGTTCTGCACATGTTCAACTGGCCTCATTGTCTAGAGCCCAAAACAAGGCAGCATAGCTTGTCAGAAGTGTGTGGTGGAGGAAAAACCTCTAACCTCAGAGCCAGGAAACAAAAGAGTGCAAGAGGCCAGGGTGTCGGAATGCTCTACAGCAGCATGCACCCAGCCACCTGAAGTCTTCTCACCGTTCCCCACAGCTACCCTAGGCACCAAGCTTTTAATACCTAAGCTTTTGAGGGACACTGAGCATCCTAAAACAGCACAGCAGCTTCAGGACAGGCACACAAGAAGGGCATAAATGCCCGAGTTCTGAGCCCTGATTGGATTCCTGGGGCATAGCACTGAGAAATCAAGGGGTACAAGAGAATCACTGACCCTTGTCTTAGGATTTTATTGTGAAGAGAAACAATGACCACAGCAACTCTTACAAAGGAAAATATTTAATTGGGGCTGGCTTACAGTTCAGAGATTTAGTCCATTGTCATCATGGTGGGAAGCATAGTGGCATACAGGCAGACATGGTGCTGGAGAAGGAGCTGAGAGTTCTACCTCTGGATCCAAAGGCAGCAGAGAGAAAGAGTGACACTGGGCCTGGATTGAGCATCTGAAACCTCAAAGCCCTCCCCCAGTGACACAATTCCTCTACGAGGGCCACACCTACTCCAACAAGCCCACACTTCCTAATAGTGCCACTCCCTATGAGCCTATAGGGGCCATTTTCATTCAGATCTACCACAACCTTGTTTTAGTTTTTGAGGAAAATACCAATGCTACATAAAATCAGTACTAAATGCAAATAAACAGTGAATCCCAGTACTGTCACAACAAGCACCCCTGTGTGAGGCCAGGCTACAATGTGACAAAACACCTGACAAAAGAAACTTGAGGAAGGAAAGTTTGTTTGGGGTCACAGTTTGAGGGCGCAAGTGTTACATCTCTGGAGGGAAAAGTGCCCTGACTGTCGGAAGTCAGGCAATACCTACAGCTGTGAAGGGAGGTATCCTGGATACCTACAGCTGTGAGGAGAAAGGTATCCTGACCGTTGGAAGTCAGGCTATAGCTGAAGCTGGGTTCCAGTGAGGGATGGTCTCCCCACAGGATGTGGCAATCCTGCTCCTCTCCGAGAAAGAGAGCCATTACAGCCGAGCTCTGTTGTGCTCCCCAACAGAGGTGTCCATCGCATCTCTGCTCTATTCTGCAAAGAGAATTTCCCAGCAGAGATTCTGCTCCACTCAGGTGAAAGGGTCTTCATCCAAAACTCTTCCAAGAGATTTATTTGGGAGGGAGGAATCCGGAAGAGTGACTGTCTCTGCCAGAGTGGAGAAGGGCGGCTGCCAGCTGAACAGACACAGGGCTTCTTAGGGGAGGAGTTTTTCCAAGGAGAAGAGTTCAGGGTGCCAATTGGTCAGATTTCAATCCCCTGAGCTTGACAAGCTCAGAGATTGCCTAGATTTTGTGCTCAGGAATTGGTTGGTTTTCCTGCTTGTCCATTGGTTGGTTTTGTGCTCAACTGGTCAGGGGCAGAGTTGGCTCTGTTTTCAGGGCCAAACTGTGTTTCTTTCACTGGCTCTGGTTCCAGGGCCAAAGTGTGTTTCTTTGGCTCTGGTTTCAGGGTCAGGGTGGGTTTCTTTGGCTGGCCCTTTTACCCTACAGAGGGTACAGTCAAACACAGTGGCAGGAACTTGAAGCAGGTGGTCACAGTAAACCCACAGTTAATGTTCTAGTTTGGTTTCTTGCTGCTGTGATAAAACACTGACCAAAACCAGCTTAGGGTGGAAAGGATTTAATTTGGCTTTTGTTTTAGTGTCATAGTCTATCACTGAGGAAAATCTGGACAGGAACTCATCAGGACAGGAATATGGAGTCAGGAACTGATGCAGAGACCACGGAAGAGTGCTGCTCACTGGCTTTGTAACAGATGCTGGTAGCTGTCTAAGGGATTGCCAAGTCTCTTCACTAGCATGAACCAAGAATTGAATGACCAAGAAAGACAGAAGACCACACCTTAGAGAAAGGAAAAATAACAGCTTTATTCATTCTTGAAGATGCATTTTTTTCCTTTGGGCTGCTAGCTCACAAACACACACACACACACACACACACACACACACACACACAAAAACATGGAAACTTACTATTAATTATGAAAGCTCAGCCTATAGCTTAGGCTTGTCGCACTAGTTCTTATAACTTAAATTAACCCATTTATATTAATCTACATTTTATCTTGTAGTTTTTTACCTCTCTTCCATCTTGCACCTCCTGTTTCCTCAGTGTTCTGCATGTCCTCTGGTGTCTCTCCTGCATGTCTAGATTCCTCTTCCTACTTCTGTCTCTGCCCAGAAGTCCTGCCTAACTATTAGCCATTCAGCTCTTTATTAAACCAATCACAGCAATAGATCTTCACACAGTGTACAAATATCCCACAACACATTCAGGATGGGAAAGCCTACAGTGAAAGTCCATTAAACAGACACTGGTGTATTTCAGAGGGCTCCTGTCTTCTCCTTTCCCTGTTGGTCCTGTCCAGACACCCGTGCTCACGTCTTCCTGCTGATTCTCCTCTCAGTGCTTTCTGGGCACAAGTAGCAGCCATTTCAGGATGCCTGACTTCCCTTAGCGTTCCCTACCATCCTATGTTCCTCTATCTTCCGACTTCCTTTCAACAGCTCACTAAATTTGCTCTTTCATATAACCCAGGACCATGCCCAGAGGCAATACAACCAACAGTGGCATGGGCCCTCCCGAATCAGTCATTAATCAAGAAAATACCCCTATGGACTGCCTTCATTCTAACCTGGTGGCAGCATTTTCTCAGTTCAGGTTCCCCTTTTCCATGACCCCCCACTGACAAAAGTTAACTAGTGCAGTCAGGAAGCAGAGATGTTGCTTCTCAGCTTGCTTTTTCTGCTATAGTCAGTCAGTCCAGGACCTCAGCCCATGGAGTAGTGCTGCCAATGTTTAGAGTGGATCTTCCCACATTAATTAACTCAGTCTGGAAACTTCCTCACAGTCATGCCCAGGTTTGTCTTCTGAGTGATTCTAGAGCCTGTCGAGTTGACGGTCTCAACCATCAACCATCACAGAAGCCAATGGAGAAACTCCTCTTCATCTTCTCTGTGAATAATCAATGCATCCACGTTTCTTCTTGGAGATTTGACCAGGTGTTCCTCCAGGCCTTGGAAACATTCTGACTCTATTGGTGCTTGGAGAAGCTTCTAGGCCCCTATCATTTACTGCTAACTGTGAAGTTTCAGCTCCTATCCAGCATTTCTATGTTGGTTAACCCTGAGGTCCTGTTTTCAGCCTTAGATGTGTACAGATCGTGCTGGGTGGGTGCTGTCCCCTCAGAGGCACCTAGTGCCCTGCATCTCTCTCTGTGCTGTTCCTCAGCTCCTTGTCTGGAGGCTCTAAATGCCTGAACTTGAACTGAGGGTCCAGAGATAGTATGTGGCTATCACATTTATTCTTGTGTTCATAGCCCCTAGGGCAATGACTGACTCACCATAAGCGCCCCCAAATATAAATTACTTAATTGATTGTGAATTAATGATTACTGTTGCTTTGTAGGTCATGCTTTCTTATTTTTGCTATAAAAAAGCCTTTTATTGATACATTTCAATTAAACCCATTGAATTTTGGTGCTTGTAGTGAAAGGGAAGAAAGAAAAGCTGTCTACTGAGAGATTGCCTTCCTGCCCTGGTCCCCTAGGCAGACGAGACCTGAGCCTGCTGTGTGCATGTCCTCTGTACACCCTCAAGTTTTCTCATAATTACTTTCTCCTATTACCAGATGAAATGTCCGTTCTGTGCTCCCTCACTGTAATGGAGTTGATCATGCTCCACATAAAAAATTACTGAAAACCTCTGCGTCCACTCCTCTCCAGTTTCCATCCATAAAAGAGTCTTATGGGACCAGGGCCTGGTAAAAGGGGAGAAAAGTTCAGGTCCCACAAGAAAAACAGGTTTGCTAGCAGTCTCTGTGTGAGACTCAAATGAGCACAGCAAGGTGAGCGTGACCTGCCCATCCCCACTCTGACGCCATCTCTCTGGAGAAGGTGTGCTTACCTGGGAACCATGGGAACCACCTCAACTAAAAGTACCCAGAAACCTGATGGGAAAATATTCTGTCTTTTCTGTCTTTGAACCAAAATTTACTTCCTTTCAATATGAAACAAAATTCAGCTGAATCAGTGGTTGCATTTGCTTCAGATATTTCCAAGTCTCATTGCAGTTCTTAAACAGGCAGTTGGTTCTTGAGTCCTGGGAGTCACATGTCCTTCCAAACACTGCCTTGGCTGCTTCCAGCAGAGGAAACACACATTGCCCTCATTTCAGGCAGCCATGGCATTTCAGCAGCCAACCATTTCCTTTCATGAGCTTTTGCCTAAAAGACTCCTTATTTAAGATTTCATTAATTCATTAATATTAAGCTCACACCAGCAGCACCATACAACATGCCTCAGTGAAGTTTCTCAGCACATGTTTTCTCTATCAGACATGCGGCATCCTTGACAGAGGAACACCAGACAGCGCAGTCACACTGCTTGGGGACATTCACACAGTGAAATTCACACACACACACACACACACACACACACACACACACACACACACACTCACACATGTGCTCACATGGCACAAAAATGTGTCACTAAATATAGCATGAAAACGACACCTGTTTGTGCTAGGACAGCCGAAAGCAGACAGCAGAATGTTTTTTCCAGACCTCAGCTGGGGCTATATGCTTTCCCTGTTCAGCATGGCCATGAATAGCTGCAAAGGTACCACAAGTATTAACTTGGCTCTCTAAACAAATTTTAGCAAGCACACAATCCCCAAATGCGTAATCCATGAGTAATAAGGATCTATTTTTATAATGAAATATCATTCATGGCCATCAATGCTTTGAACTTGCAGAAATTATCACAGTACCATTGAATTTTGTTTTTTACCACATTCCAAAAGAAGCGTGTATACTAGCTAGGCATGGTGGCCCTTGAGTAGCCAGAGGATTATGAGTTCAAGGCTGGACAGGGCTATATAGCAAGACTGTGTCTCAAATAACTGAGTAAATGCTGTTCTGAGAAAGGAACCCGAGGCTGCTTCAGCATGCATGGGGGTGGGGATGGGAGGAGGCAGTATGGCAACAAGATTTCTTGCTATGGAGAATGATATAATAAGAAGGAGGGAATCCACTGTCTGAAATGTTTGGAGCATCTCATAAAATCTGAGTCTCCTGCAGCCAAGAAATTGGTTCAGCTCATTTTTTTATCCACCATTTTGAGCCAAGCTTCTTCCTCTCCTGAAACCTCGGCACCCTGCACCCTCATGTTCTCTGCAAACACCTGGAAGACACCATTTGGAGGAATCAACTCCTGCCTAGTGTAGTCCCTGGTAGCATCAGGAGCTTTTCCAAGTACATGGAGACCAGGGTGTCCAAGTCCTATCTCTTGTGAAGCAGAATGTCTTTGGAATCCTCTTCCCATGGCACCACTTCCCCAGCAGAACTGCCAAAGGCAGCCCCTCTCCTGGGCCCCGAGTTGCACAGTCCACATTCTCCAGGCTGCATGGATAAATGGATGCTTCAATACACTATTAAGGTGTCACTTTCTCATTAGGTCTGAAGACAGAATCCATGTTTGCCCAGCAGGATGAACTTCCTTAATCTGATTCGGCAGAGGTTCCAGAATAAATATTCATGCAGGCAGGGACTCTTTTAATCTTTTAGTCTTTTGTTTAGGGGGTGGGGAGAGGTTTCTTTTTAAGCCCATTTTCTGGGTCAAGTCTTAAAACCACAATCTCAAAAAACAAGGGTCTCATCATCATGAATCGATGGTTAAGGAGGATTACACTTTCTGAAGCTCTGGGGTGGATAGAAATGAAGAGAAATGCACCTTACAATGGGGCTTGTGGGGCGGGGGGAGTTCTTCGGGACTGTGCTCCTGGCTGGCTGCTTTGTTTCAAGTGAATCATGTGGGGGCATTTACAGGAATCCCTCCAGCCTCTGAACCCTGCAAGTGTATCTCCTGATCTCAACAAGCCCAGGTCGATAACAGCAGGCTGGGTGGAAACTGGCACCAAGGGCTTCCGGCCAGCTCAAGGCACTCCAGGCCCAGGAGACTTTCCATTTCATTGTGCTTTGCACAGGCTCGGGAAGCCCCTGAGGTGTTCATATTTTTATAGTGATTTCCACATTGTAGCTCTGCAAATATCAGCAGAAGCCAGGACTTAGAGCAAGTATGCCAGGGGAGCAGAGGACTGCTGAGACCTGGGTGGAGATTACAAGCTGTCTGACCATTGTGGCAAGAGCAATCTCTGTTGTCTAGGCTCCTGGAAGAGGGTCACATGGATACACAAAGCCAAGGGAGTGGCAGGCCCAAGTGCTGGTGCCTCAGTATACGTACATACACATACACACACACACACACACACACACACACACACACACACACGTACATGCATGTAATATATGGATGTAACTCACTTATTTTTATTTTTTCACTATGTCCAGGCTTTTTGCATGCACATATGTTTGTGTATCACATCTGTACCCAGTGCCCTAGTACCCTAGGAGACCAGGAGAGGGCATTGGATTCCCTGGGACTGGAATTACAGACAGTTGTAAGCCATGGTGTGGGTGCTGGGAATCAAACCTGGGTCCTCTGAAACAAAAGAAAATTCTCTTAATCTCAGAACCATCTCTCCACCACCCTCTTTTAAGATTTATTTTTATTGTGTTTGGAGAGCTGATGTAATTGGAGGGGAGTGCTCACAGAGCGCAGACAAGGATGTTGGAGCCCCTAGAGCTAGAGTTATAGATGGTTGTGAACAGAAAACAAGTCCTCTAGGAGAGCAACAAGCACTCTTAACTGCTGAGCATCTCTCCAGGCCCTAGTACCACAGTCTTACCCTTGTTAAAGTGAGTCTCTCAGTGCTATTGCCAGCATTGACAAGAGCCATGCTTGCAGAGGGGCAAGAAGCAAGCACAGAGCATGTGCTGTTTCATTTAACACTTCACACTTGGCAGGTCTGCAGTGGTTTCCACTTCTACATGTAGGGAAATGGAGCTTGAGAACAATTATATTACTTGCTCAAGATGCCACATCTCACGAAATATAAAACAAGTTGAAGCCAGGCCCCAGGGCCCATGTTCCTAGCTGCTAATCTACCCCACTTTCATTGGAAAGTTAATGGGCTATTGTGAATGGAGACAGGCTCATAAGCCCCACGCCCACACCAGAAGCTGTAGTCAGTTAATGGTCACTGATGCAGAGTCATATTCTTAAGTGATGTAGTCACTAATACTTTGCCCTCACTCAAGAAAATAACCTCCCACCCATGCTCACTTAGACCACCCTAATTAAATGCTGTAGGCACCCCCCAAAAGGACACAAAGGAGGAATGGGACTGTTGGAAAGAAGAAGATTTCAGTGGAGGGAGGGGCTATGCAAATAATGGGGAAGAGGAGGAACAAAATACATTATTTGTATAGGAAATTGTGAAGAGATGAATTTGAAAAACTCGTGAACATTTATGATTAGTGTTATTTTGTTATATGCCAATTATTTTATGGGAATGTGAGAGGCTGGATGCATGAAGGCATGAATGCATGAATACATGCAGATGCTATTCACCATGATCAAAATTAGTCCATAGGGGATTTTAAAGACTTCAAGACTGACGTTAATACATGTAGTCCTATAGTCAGGTCATTTTTCTAAGAAACCTTGAAAGTCTATAAAGGGTCACTGGGAAAGTCCATTAAAATGCTACACAGTTTATTGTGGCCTGCAGTATTTTTACAGGCATATAAAAAGAGTTGTGTGTCTATGCTTTTACTGTTATTGATTTCACTACAAGAAAGATACAGGAGAGAAAATAATATTTTACCTTCCTAAACTTCAGACTACACAGTGTTATAATTTAGAAAATAGGGAAGCTAGAGGGAAGGTAGAAAAGAGAATTGGGCTGTAGAAAGGGGAGCATGGCTCCTGAGTCACCTTGAAAGCACAACTTGACAATCCCAGTACTTTAATTCATTCCCATCCTGACAAAATGCACAAAACAAAGCCAGAATTTCTTCCCTGGACTGCCAACAAATTGATTAAGCCAATGACTTCCGCTGTGCCATTCAAAGGAGCGGAGTCCACTGGCATTTTGCAAAAGGAGGCAAGAGACATTAATTAGACGCTAGATTCCGTTGCCGACAACACCAAGGCTGATGATGAGCTGTTCAGACCAAGTGCACAGCGGGGATTGTAGAGCACTGGAAGTGCTGCCATCCGAGTGGTGAGTGTGCTTGCTCTCTGCTTCCTCCCGGGCTGTACCTGCCTGCTCAGAGGGAGTGCCGTGGCAACTTGATTCTGCCCTTCAGGTGGAATAGATCACTATGGCGTCATATATTTTTTTTTTCCCCAGAGACACAAAAGAAAATAAAGAACCATGTGAGATATGGGCAAATACAGATGCTGGCAAGTCTGTGAGAGTCCTTGGCACCTTATCATACTTCACATTCTAGTAAATTTTAAGAGGCGATGTAACATAATGTGTGCCATCAAGAGTCAAGCCTTAGTTTGAATGTTGGCTCAGTTGTGTGACTTTGGGAAAGCTACTTGCCTACTCCAACTCTCAGATTCCCCATATTCTTCTATTTTATATTTAACAAGTGAGTTCTGTGAGTGTTGGATGAAACAACACTTCTAGTGCACCCAGTACAAGTCCCTAATACCTTATCTATATATTCCAAACCAAAAAGTTCTAACGACCACAAGTTATTTGAATCCAAATCCTCACCTGCTCTGATACAACACCATTTGGTCTCTATTTATCCCTTTCAACAGAAGCATTTATGTTTTCCTGCAGAAAAATGAGGTTGTTGGAGATTTCTCTCAATCCTTTGGCACAATATAATATATATGGTCTGCGTACAAGATTAGCCTTATAAATTATTTTTAAAATATTTTTATGTGTGTGTGTGTGTGTGTGTGTGTGTGTGTGTGTGTGTGTGTTGTTTTTGGAGGCCAGAAGAAGTTGTTAGATCGAAGTTGGAGTGATGATCTATTGTAAACCACCAAAACAAGATTCTGGGAACCAAACAGGTCCTCTGAAAGAACAGTGCAAGCTCCTAACCTGAGCCAGGCCTCCAGCTCCTCTATAAACTCTAAACATTCTCTTCTGAAGCTGATTTGGCCCCCAAAAATTGCAGGAGAGAAACAATGTACCTCATGACCTCTTTCATTAGTAATCCACAGATTTCCTGTTTCCATTTCACTGAATTCCAAGGCTTCAGTGCATGGTTTCTGCAATTTCTGAGTTCCTAGGAACTGACTAGGGCACCTACAGAGTGCATCCCAATGTACTAGTGATTGTAGGGTCATCTTCCAAGACAATAGCTTCTCTTTTATTTTTAATTTTTAATTACATTTTATTTACTTACTTAGTGTTCATGGGTTGGGGTGACACACAAACATGTCAGAGAACAATTGGTGAGAATATTGTTGTAGAATATTAATTAAAGATATGTTATGTTTGTTTATGCTGTGGGATATTTGTTTAATGATGCAAAGATTTTTTTGTTTATGTTGCATTTGTTTAACTCTGTGAAACTGTGTTTCTTTGCCTGTCTAAAACACCTGATTGGTCTAATTAAGAGAAGAAGAGCCAATAGCTAGGCAGGAGAAAGGATAGGCGGAGCTGGCAGGCAAAAAGAAAAACTAGGAGGAGAAATCAGGGAAGAGGAAATCTGGGAAGTGAGAGGAGGAGGACTCCAGGGGCCAACTACCAGCTACCCAGCAAGTCACGGAGTAAGAAGGAAAGAAAGGTATATAAGATAAAGATAAAGGCCCAGAGGCAAAAGGTAGATGGGATAATTTAAGTTAAGAAAACCCGGCTAGAAATAAGCAAAGCTAAGGCCAGGCATTCATAAGTAATAATAAGTCTCCGTGTGTGTATTTATTTGGGAGGTAGGTGGTGGGCCCCCCAAAGGCCAAAGAATGAAAATCAATCAACAACAGGAGTTAGTTCTCTTCTTCCACCATGGGAGTTCCAGGGATCAAAGAACTCAAGTCATCCAGGTTGGTATCAGGTGCTTTTGCCCTCTGACCCATTCCTCTGGCCCAAGAAGTAGTTTCTAAGCAAAGCATATGGCTCTCTCCAGCCAGTCCTGGAGACTCAAGGACACAGACTTAAAGCTACCACTGCTTTATTGACAAGACACCATGGGACAGATGAGTAGAGTTAAGACATTCAATCTGGGAATGGCAACCCACTCTGAGAAGAACATACTTCACAACAAACTTAAGCATTAAAAGGCTGGCCCACACTGCAGCAGATGGCAGACAGGTGGAAATCTGGATAGAGCTAACCTATGGAGTCTGGGATTTGAGAAGCAGAGGCCAGTGAAAAGTGACAGTTCTCCGTTTCTGCTTAATTTTCTTGCACATGTTGTTCTGGCGGATGTGTTGCTCTTGTGAATATACTTAGTTGCAACTAAAGCTGAGCTCATAATTAACGGTAACTTGCTTGGAGTGTGTGTAACCCATCTCCCACACCTCTGGAGAACAATATACCAAAGCAGCTTGGCAAAACCACTAGAGGCATGTTGGCGCCATCTGGTGGTCAATATGAAAAACTGCAACTGCGCATGTACCACTTTCACCTAAATTACAAATTCAGTTCCCTGCTCAGAGAGGCTCTTGATTGACAAGCCAGTATTATTTCCTCAAGTGCTTGACCTCCTCCCAGAATTTCTATAACTGAAAATTTACACTAGTAAGCCTCAAAGTGTCTTTAAAAAAACCTATGTTGTAGCACACGAATTAAAAATATTTATCCTTTAGACTACCATTAAAAACCCCAAGTTGGTTTTTAAAAACCCTACCTTATGAGAATTAAGACACACACATATACACATACAATCCCTAGGTTACCAGAATCCAACGTTCTTTTAATCTGCCTCAGACATGTTAAATATATTAAGTGAATAATAAGTACAAGAGTGTTTTAGAAATCATTCTTAGCTTGTGAGTTAAAGGTAAAAATTGGGAATACCTAAAAATCACAGGCCATTGCAAATACTTAAAATGAGATAGGCAATGAGTATTCACTCAGAACTTGGACACACTGCTGCTCATATTGTGTGTGTGTGTGTGTGTGTGTGTGTGTGTGTGTGTGTGTGTGTGTGTTTTGATTAAACGTATATATGTGTACCACATGCATGTAGCACTGGAGTTACAGAAGGTTGTGAACCATCATGTGGGTGCTGGGAATCAAACCTAGATCCTCTGGAAGAACAGCTGATGCTCTTAATAGCCAAACTATCTCTCCAGTCCTAGCAGTTTGTGTCTCTCTTTCTTTCTCTCGTTTTCTGGAGGCTCTACTGTACCACTACACATCCGAACAGCAAGCAAGCAACCATGTCCTGAACCTTCTGTAAATGTAAGACAATAGACCTTTCCCCTTTTAAGTTGCTTTACCTTGAGTCACAGTGACAGAAAGCTGACACACCATAGCAAGAGACTCAGCCACCTCCATCACTCACATTTGCAGGGACTCACAGACAGACAGAGGAGTAGGGAGGGTTTATAGTGGGGGAAATTGAGTGTTTCATGTGTCTCTAACTGGAGATGATAGGAGCAGCTAACTAGCAATGGAACAGTAGTTGTGATTGGCTATGGAAACACATTCAGCTTTCTCCTCTTGATTCAAAGACAGAAACTGGAACCAAAGTTAGGGAAAGTGTCTGATAGGAATCTTAGCTCTTACGATTCACTATTACAGGGGTTAATGTGTCTTCCTGGAGTGTTTGCTCCATGTGGCATGGTTTCCCAGCTGGCTTTCTGCACTGGTTGCTATAGATGACTGGGTGGCTTCCTGGGCTGGTCCCCACAGGCAGTGTGCCAGTTGTGACAGCTTATCTTGTATCTATGATGATCTCCTCAAAAGATTTCACTGATTGATGATTCCAAGGTAGAAAAAAAACAAACACAAACCTACATTTCAGAATCACTGTCTTACTTTATCATTTAATAGATAACACATTCATGTAATTGAAATTAAAACATCATACAAAGATAACCTCACTCCAACCACAAATTAGACATAAATAATAACTTTTATTCATTGTCTCCAATCTTTCTTTCCACCTAAGTCTTACTTTCTTCTTCTTTTTCTGTAGATGACTGTTGACGTTGGGAATGAATGGCAACAGTAGTTCACAGTGAATTTCCATATCTTCTCTTCTATCTGCATCACGTCCCCGCTCCCCTGCCCCCAGGTTAGACTCTAACTCATGTAACTAACCCCTTACTGGTGGACACAGGCTGCTTTCAATTGTTTCAGAATTATATTGCATATATATATATATATATACATATATATAAAGCAACTCAAGGGAATGTTTATTTTGGCTCTCAGCTGGATAAGTGATACTGTCATCATGGAGGGGCATTCTGGTGGCAGGAGCGTGAGATGGCTGGTGACATTGCATCTGCAGTCAGGAAGCAATGAGGGATGAGCTCTGGTGCTCAGCTCAATTTCTCCTTCTTTTTAAGAGCTTTGTATTATTACTGTACGTGTGCAAGTATTTTGCCTGTGTGTGTGTGTGTATGTGTGTGTGTGTGTGTGTGTGTGTGTGTGTGTGTGTGTGTGTGTGT
>CABHPP010140765.1:17803-44074 GCA_902168425.1 Peromyscus attwateri | reverse complement strand
TTCCATATACATAATAAATAAATAAATAAATCTTTTAAAAAAAAAAAAGAATCACAAAACATTCCTTAAAATAAACAGGAGGGAGAGCAGAATTCTTCATATTACAACAGAGGAAAGTATTAAAGTAGAGTTCAATAGGAGCCCTTGTACCTGGGATAATCAATTAACTGAAACAAGTCAATTTAGGTGAGCAAGCATTGTAAGTGATTTCATTCACATCTCAAACATCACTCTTCATTCCCCAGCGGTATTGGTATAAAGGATGGCTGTTTCTCTGTGCGGAAGTCTGCAGGATGAGCTGTCCAGTCTAACATCCTAGTCCATACAGAAGCAGCCAGTGTGCCCTATCCTGGTCTCTAAAGAGAACCACAATTTAAAGAGACTTGAGAAGGAATTTTGGAGTGCTTTTCTCCAAGGTTTCTATTATTTTCTCCTTTTATATACACATAATACAAGCAGTGGTTTGTAGAGTCCCTTGAGTTCTAATACATAGGAAAGGGATCTCTTTTTGAGCTGTTTATATGTTTGACTATGTCATTTACAGTGTGTCATTTACAATAACATTTACAGCTGATATGATCAGGTTTGGGAACAAACACTGTTGACTCTTCTGACATTTGCTTATGGAAACAGGAATGCACACACCTATCTTAGAGCAGTCTACTGGCTTCTGGCAGTGATTGGTCAGCAATTTCACTAAGGGAATGAGCTACTTAGTATAGTAATACCTGTGAAACTTTAAGTCTATGTAACACACACACAATGACTTCTCAGAAGTTGTAGGTTCTAATGATGATGCTTCAGTGTCACTAGGAAGGACATATGAAGAATTCATAGGGATGCAAATGAAAGAAGCAAAAAAAGCTCAGGGGCTTGCTGTGTGGTGGATTAACCCTCATGGAGCACTGCGAAGCCACACTCACTTTAATATCACACTGCTTCAGAACATGGGCGCACAGCTGAGTCCTCCGTTCAAGATCTCACAGCGGTAGTCAATACACCATCAGGTTTTGTGCTTTTCTGAAGCAGGGTCCTCATATGAGTTCATGGGATGGGGGCAGAATTCAGTTCTGAACCTAAGATTGAAACCTTGGCTTCCAGATGATTTGCTCAGTTCCCTGCCCTATGACACACCCCACGTACAGTTCATGTAATAAGAATCCTTGCTGCTTTGAAGCTAGTATGAAGGCTTCCTCTGAAATATGCCCAGACTGCATCTTCACCATCACAGCCAGGCACAGACGGTCATTGGAATGACCTCCATACTCCCAGTCATGTAACCTACGTAGGAGAGAAATCCTATCACCTTCACCTTGTTCTGTTCTTAGAAGTATGTCACGTGTTTCTCTCACATTTACTGTACAAGGATAGACTTCGCTGGTGGAGGTCCTAGGGTGTGTCATGGGCAGAACAGAGTCAGACTTGTGGGAATGTGAAAACAGTGAGCTAATGAAAGATGGGCTGAGAGCAGGCAGATGGATTTAAAAAAAAAAAAAAAAGCTGGGACTTAGGAGAAAAAGAAACTTACCAGGCCAAGTTGGACAGTTTAATATGACAACCCCATCCACTTAGAACATTCAATAAAAATTTATATTGATCTTCAGAGATTTAGAGGTCAAGTTTAGGTTCTAGTTGTCTTTTGTTTCTGTTTGGTTTGTTAAAAGTGTAATTCTGAAATTGACGCAAACCTACTTCTACAAAATGAAAGCAAGAGGAAAGGTTTTATTTAATGATTTAATGAAATAATAAGCAGAAAGACAAAAAATCTGGGAGAAGAGCATTTGACGACTTTGCATATAATAGTGGGACGATCATGCAGATGTGAGAGTATTGAGTTAGGTATAAAGCAGAGTAACTCTCTGGGAAGTCATACAACCATAATATGTGGGGTTGTATACTGCCAAATCAAAACATACACAACACATAGACGCACGCATGCACACACACACACACACACACACACACACCCCAGGGAGGGAGTGTTATATATCAGCTTTCAGTAAGTTAGCCTCTAACTTTACATGGCAGTTTAAAATGCTTTCAGGGAGCAGCAAGGTGGCTCCATATTAAAGCGCTTGCAGAGAAGCCTGGCTACCTAAGTTCTGTCCTCAGAACTCAAGAAATGTGGAAAGATACAGGCAACTCCACAAAGTTGTTCTCTGACCTCCACGTGGGCCCATGACATGCCTGTGTCCATTCATGTATAGAAACACACACATACAATTAAATAAGTTTTTTAAATGCTTTTAAGCTGGGAAGGGATGACAAATGTCTGGACTCCAAGCCCTTGTGAGGTGGAAGCAGGAAACAACTGCCGATGAGGTTGTGGAAAGAGGGCCCTTCATTCAAATCAGGGCAGCCACTCTGGAAATCAGTATGGAAAAGTCCTCAAAACACTAAAAAGAAATCTACCGTATGACCTAGCTATACCACTCCTTGGCATTTGCCCAAGGACTCAACATCCTACTCCACAGATACTTGCTCAACAATGTTCATTGCCCACCCTATTCACAATAGCCAGGAAATGGAAACATAAATGTCCTCCAACCTACAATAATGCAAAGGTGGTGTATATACACAATTGAATACTATTCAGCCGTAAAAAAAAGAAACATGAAATCATTATATTTGCAGGTAAATGGATGAGCCTAGGGAAAATTATATTGAGTGAGGTGACCCAGACTCAGAAAGACAAATATTGCATGTTCTTTCTCATCTATGGTTCCTCGCTCCAAATCCTCAGAGTGTATAATGTGAAGTAACCACAGAAACCAGGAAAGTATAAAGGGAGCATGAGGTAGGGGGTGCTACTTGGGAGAGGAATAGCAGGCTTTGGGTGACATGAAGTAGGAAATGGGGTAATGGAGAGGGGGACCCAACTGGGGAGGAGTACAGAGGGAGAAGGGGAATGAAGGACAAAGACCAAGGTGGTTTGATAAAGCCTCAAGGAATCCTATTGCTTTATATTTACCTAAAGTTATACCAATACATAAGTGTATGTAAACAAACTCTCTCTCTCTCTCTCTCTCTCTCTCTCTCTCTCTCTCTCTCTCTCTCTCTCTCTCAGGAAGTTAAGCCACTTGGGCTGACAATACACCCCACAAGAACCATAGACTAACAAAAACCTCAGTACCAGGCACGAAGTGCCTCCTTTTGCAGGGTTGGTTAGGGTAGTCCAAGCGACTCTCAAAACAATATAGATTATAGATGTATGTAGCCTTTGGCTGCCTCTCAAGGGTTGGGGCTAAAACCCTGTTGCTGAAGAGACCACATAGTTAGGACACATGACTCTGATAATTTAAGCTGGATCTGAACTGAAAGTCTTTCCTGTGATATAGCTTCCATGATTCCAGAAAATACTGTGCAAGCTACGATGGCTGTTCTTGGTTGTCAATTTGACTACATCTGGAATTAACTAGGTGGCTGGGTACACACCTGTGAGGGACTTTGTCTTAATTATATTATTTGAAGTGGGAAGACCCACTTCTAATTTGGATCTTTGAGGTGGAAGATACACCTTTAGTCCAGATCTTTTGGGATGGGGAGAGTCATCTTTAATTAGGGCCACACACTTTGCTGGCAGCCTACATAAAGGGCATGCCTGCTTGCCCTCACTCTGGCTGGCAAGTCCATTTCTTCACTGGCATTACAACACACTTCTTTAGGATTTCAGCATCTATTGAAGACCAACAGAGACATCCAGACTTGTGGGCTGCACAGCTACTGGATTTTGGCAAACAGCCACTGTTGAACTAGCAGGACCTAATATATATGTTAGGTTTGTTCCTCTAGAGAACCCTGACTAATACACAAGCTACCAAGGGAGGGAAATAATCAAATAATCATGCCAAGCTGTAACACCTGTGAACCATGACTAGCATGGAAAGATATGCGTAAAGACGCAATAACTGGCGCTCTCAGGTTGGTGGCAACCACCAACTATCTAATTGGACTTAAAGCCCATTCAACAGGAGGAAAATCACGCCTGATATTGAAAACCTACACAGCTTCTTGGGGGCTATGAAGTCACGGACCTTGGAAAAGAACCTGCTACCACCACTGTGCTAGGCTAGCATAATCATTCACTACATTCTAAATCTTATCCCTAGACCCACAGATAATGGTAACTATCACGCCTCATCAAAGAAACCTCTTTACAGCAAACAGAGACCACTGCAGAAAACTACAACCGAATGCAACGCAAAGATCAACCGACCATGCGGAACCCAGCCCCAGTGGATACATCACAGATCCTGCATCTATGGCTCAGGCAACACTGCTGAAGAGGGGCCGGAAAGATTGTAAGAGCTAGAATACCAGGAAGTCTGCTGTGAAACAGTCACTCCTAGAAATGCCTGTATTCGTATATTTTAGCCCACCATCTGAGCAGTCTTTTTATTTAAAAGCTTGACAAACCTGGGGAGAGAAAACGTCAGTTGAGAATTTCTCCATTATGGATGACTCAGTGGTTAAAGATGCTGACAAACATCTATTTACCTAGACAAAAAAAAAGTATTTTGTTGTTACATATATGAGATATGGGCTAGGTAAACGGCTCAGTCAGTGCTTACCATGAAAGTGTGAGGACCTGAGCTCAGATCTCTAGTGCCCACACAAAAATCCAGGCATTGTGGCACACACCTACAACCCAGAACTGGTGGGACAGAGACAGCAGATCCCTGGAAATCACTGGCCAGCCAAGATAGCCAGCTGGTGAACGTCAGCCTAAGTGAGAGAGCCTGTCTCAAGAAATACAAAGGATCAAAACTGAGGAAGATACTCACTGCGGATCTCTAGTCTCCACACATACATACACAAGCACACATACAAGAAAGTTCAAGACCAGCCTTGGCTACATAGTGAATTTGAGACCAGTCTGGGGTGTATGATACCCTGTCTCAAAGTGCCAGTGGTGGGGAGGGGCACACACCTTTAATCCCAGCACTCAAGAGGCAAAAGCAGATGGATCTCTGTGAATTTGAGGCTAGCCTGGTCCACAAAGAAAGTTTCAGGCCATCTAGGACTTATAGAGTCTCTCTCTGTCTCTCTCTGTCTCTCTGTCTCTCTCTCTCTCTCTGTCTCTCTGTCTCTCTCTCTCTCTCTCTCACACACACACACACACACACATACACACACACACACACACACACACACACACACACACACACACACACACTTCTGTACAGCTCCTCTTCGTAGTGATGGTAATTGTTGCCAACTTATATGTGTTTAAACCTCTTTATAAGACTTCTAATATGCAATATTTTCCCAAAAAGTCATGTTGTGAAGCTGGTGTCCCACAAACCATAACTGTTAATATACTAACCTTTCCCAGGCTTATATTCATGTTTCCTAACTGCATTATAAGTATTCTTTCTAACAAGGATAGTTAGACATTCCTCCAGCTGTGTGCATTCTGTGAAGTGTCTTTAATAATTATAGGCATTAGACATTGCTCACCTAAAAAGTGCATGCATGGATAAATATTTCATTTTTTAAGATTTGTTTTCCTTAAATGTTTGTTCTTATTAGTTGTTTTGTGTGTTCTGTTTGTGGAATTATATGGCTGTTTCCACTGGAATTCTGCAGAGACTCAACTTTAAAAGAATAATCTAAGCAATAGTTTGTTTGTCTGTCTGTTGTCCATTTGTAGCTGATGGTACATCACCCACATGTCAGACAAGATTCAAAACTAGACTCCAGATAGACCCGACCAAAGGGCCATTCCTTCTGTGTCTTTTAGCTACTTAAAATTGTCCATAAATGAGTGGGTCTGACTTTTTTAGGGGAAATACTAACTAACTCCTTGACAACTAACTGTCCCTTGTCCTTTCCTCTTCAACATGATCGTCTTAACATGGATTCTGGGGATCAAACTCAATTCATCTGGCTTGTGCAGCAATGGCTTTACCCACTGAGCCATCTCGAGGGTCCACATTTCAGAAATATTCACAAGGCATACTGCATGTGGTTACATACAATGTGCTCCAAAGTGCACAACAACATTCTGGAGAATTCTTTCACTGGTAAGAAGCCATGCTGACCACCAACCAGGTACATGGTGACATGATACCATCCTTAATACGATACCATTCTTTTTTTTTTTTGGTTTTTCGAGACAGGGTTTCTCTGTGTAGCTATGCGCCTTTCCTGGAACTCACTTGGGAGACCATGCTCGAACTCACAGAGATCCACCTGCCTCTGCCTCTCGAGTGCTGGGATTAAAGGCGTGCGCCACCACCGCCCGGCGATACCATTCTTAATACGACACCAATCTCATGGATATAGATGACTATTTACAGCAGGAAATGCATTTTCGTGTTCTGCATTATAAACACACTCTTGTGCTCCAACGTGCTGCTGCTAGCATACCACATACCTCTGCATATTTCCTGGCTTTGTTTCCACCTTTTCTGTAAATTGTGATATTAACGTGGGAAAAGTCAGGTGTAATGACTAAAGCTGTAAATAACTTTTTTCCACTTCTCTATACTGTATAGCTTTCTGCTAATGTAGGCATATATTAGTACCTGATGCCTACCTTGTAGCTAAGTTTGTGATGAAGTCCTTAGACCACTTGTTGGATAAGGAAACTTGAACTTTTTGTTTTAATTGATATTTTTGTTTTGTTTTAAGGTAGACTCTTGCTATATAGTTCAGGCTTGCCTCAAGTTCACAGCCATCCTCCTGCCTTAGCCTCCTAAGGACTGGAATTACAGGTGTATGCTACCACACCTGTGTGCCTTGTTTGTAACATGTGTGGGTAGTTTACAAAACAGAGTGTTCTCAGAACCATTTGTCTGACAAGCAAATGAGTGTTCGTTGTTCCCACTTTGCTTCTGGAATAAGTTTGTAAATTAGAGCCGTTTAAAAAACAGATATATTTGGAAATCTTTGTCATGGCTTTCATGAAGATGGAAAGTAGCATATCGTGGAATTTGCTAGACTTAGCTGCAGCTACTTTTTGCCCCCTCCCCATTTTTATTAATGTATATCTATTGTAAAAAGTACTGGGTTTCACAAAAACAATTTCTTTCAAGTATATCATATATTTTGACCATATTTGTCTCCTACACACACACACACACACACACACACACACACACACACACCTTCCTTTCTGCTTCCTCTTTGACTCCTGCCAATAGTCTCCTTCCTTCCCATGGTTTCCCTCTGCTTTCATGTCATACAAGATTCTACCTTTCCTATGAATTATGCCATTTATAGACAATATTGCCCATACACACATAAAATCCAGGATCAACAAATAAGGAAAAAACAGGTAACACTTGTCTTCCTGATTCTGGCTTATTTCATTTAACATGATTATCTCCAGTTTTAGCAAAAAGAAACTCCATTGTGTATGTACAGCACATTTTCTTTATCTGTTCTCTGTTGATAGAGACTTAGGTGATTGATGCCTTGGCATTTGTGAACACCACTACAATAAACATGGATATGCAAGTATCTATGATACATTCATTAGTCTTTTCAGTTATGTAACTGGGCTTAGAATGACTAGGTCATATGGTAGTTCTATTTTTGCTTTTTCAGAAACCTTCCTATTGGTGCCCATAGTACCTGGACTAATTTAAATGCTACCCATACTAGAGAAGGGTTCCCCTTTTCCCACACCCTTGCCTGCATTTGTTATTGTTTATTTTGTTAACAATAGACATTCTGACTGGGGTGAGTTGGAAGTCAATATGGTTTTAATTTATATTTCCATGATGGTTAAAAATACTGAAGATTATTTATATATTTATTGGCCATTTGTACTTTTTTCTTTTGAGGGATGTCCATTGATTTCATTAACCTTTTTATTGATTGGATTATTCAGGGTTTTTTTGATATTTTAGTTTTTAAGTTATTCTAGATATTAATCCCCTGCCTGATACATAGCTAGTTAATATTTTCTTCAGTTCCATAGTCTGTCTTTTCTTATATAAGCCAGGACTACCTGCCCAAATGTGTCACTGTTCGCATTGAACTGGACCCTCCCACATCGGACATCACTGACCTGAAAGCCTCCTTCCCGAGGAGCAGTTTCCATGGTATCAGAAGTCAACATGCAAGCTTTCAAAAGAGAGAAGCAGCTAACAGTCCTACCCAGTTATTATGCTTATGAATCACAGCAACAACCAGCACTGAATGATAACCCTAAGAGTGCAATGGTGGTATGCATACCTTGGCAGTAACCAACAGATCTGTACTTAGAACTTAAGACCTGCTCAACAGGAGGAAAAACATGCCAGGTACTGGAAAACTAGACAGCTACCTAGGACTAGTAAAGTCATAGATCTTGGAGAAAAACCAACAACCACCACCTTCCTAAGCACACATGATCCATAACACAATCTGATTATTTTATACCCACAGATAAGTGTAGCCCTCACCTCCTTGTTGTGGGATATTTGTAGTCTGTGTGAAGGTGTATCGCTGTGATTAGTAAAATAAAAAGCTGAATGGCCAATAGCTAGGCAGGAGATATAGGCTGGATTTCCAGGGAGAAAGGAAGAGAAGGAGGAACCTAGGCATGCAGGAGATGCCAGGAGACATGGAGAGGAAACAGGATGAACAAGATGGAAGAGAGGTAATGCCATGTGATAGAATATAGATTAATATAAATGGATTAATTTAAATAGTAAGAGCTATTTAAGAACAAGCCTAAGCTATAGGCCAAGCTTTCAAAATTAATAAGACATCTCTGTGTCATCATTTGGGAGCTGGCTGTGGGACAGAAAAAAATGTGGGACATGTAAATCTACATAGGGCTTGAGAAAGCTGGGGAAAAAAGGTTCTGAGTAGGCTCAGTGCTTGGGCTACAGAGGCATGGCTCTTTTAAGAGACCCTGCTACTGAGCACTTGAATGGGTTTGTGAGCAGCAGGCAGCACACTGTTCAGTGGCGGGAGACTAGGTGGAAGCACCTAGCAGCACTGAGACAGATAGACCAGCTCCAGGCCAAGGCCATAGGCATGGAACTCTCAGGAACCTAAGGGAGGGGCCAGAGCCAGCCACCAGGCCATATGCTAAGTGGAGCCACATGGTGGAGGGCATTGTTGCTGCTGAACAGTTTAAGGTTTGGCTCATGTGGTCAGAGAATGCTATAAGTGTGTGGCTGCAGGCACTTAGTAAAGTCAGGTCCAGGCTGAGAAAAGCTCTGAACAGGTTACAGTGTGCTTAAAAATGTGCTTAGATGCTGGAGAAAAAAAGAAGGAAATGGGTATAGACAGTCATAGAAAAAAATAGTTTAAAAATAATAAATAAAGTCTTTATTTTTTTAATATTTTTATTTTATCATTAACTTAATTTCACATATCAGCCACAGATTCCCCTATCCTCCCTCCTCCCATCCCCCAGTCTCCCCCCCCAGTCTACCCCCCATTCCCACTGCCTCCAAGGCATGGTCTCCCCTGGGAAGTCAGCTCAGCCTGGTAGATTCAGTTGAGGCAGGTCCAGTCCCCTCCTCCCTACACCAAGGCTGAGCAAAGTGTCCCAGCATAGGCCCCAGGCTCCAAAAAGCCAGCCCATGCACCAAGGACAGGTCCCAGCTCCAGTGCCTGGGGGCCTCCCAAACAGTTCAAGCTAATCAACTATCTCACTTATCCAGAGGGCCTGGTCCAGTTCCATGGTGGCTCCTCAGCCATTGGTTCATAGTTCATGCATTTTCACTAGTTTGGCTATTTGTCCCTGTGCTTTTTCCAATCATGGTCTCAACATCTCTTGCTCATACAATCCCTCCTCTCTTTTGCCGATTGGACTCACAGAGCTCCACCTGGGGCTCGGCTGTGAATCTCCGCATCTGCTTCATGAGAGTTCTATCATGACAGCCAAGGTGTTCAGCCATCTGATCACCAGAGCAGGTCAGCTCAGGCACTCTCTCGACCATTGCCAGTAGTCTACAGCGGAGGTATCTTTGTGGATTTCTGGGGACCTCTCTAGCACTCTGCTTCTTCCTATTCCCCTGGGGTCTTCATTCATCATGGTATCTCCCTCCCCGTTCTCCCACTCTGCTCCTGATCCAGCTGGGACCTCCTGTGCCCCTAAGCTCTCTTTCCCCCGACCCTTGCCCTCCATTACCCCCCTACCTCCAGTTTGCTCATGTAGATCTCACCCATTTCTCTGTCGTTGGGTGATCCCTGTGTCTTTCTTAGGGTCCACTTTACTAAGTAGCCTCCCTGGAGTTGTGAGTTACAGTCTGGTTATCCTTTGCTTTACATCTAGTATCCACTTATGAGTGAGTACATACCATGTTTGTCTTTCTGAGTCTGGGTTACCTCATTCAGGATGATTTTTTCTAGTTCCATCCATTTGCCTGCAAACCTCATGATGTCATTGTTTTTCTCTGCTGAGTAGTACTCCACTGTGTATATATACCACATTTATTTATCCATTCTTCAGTTGAAGGGCATCTAGGTTGTTTCCAGGTTCTGGCCATTACAAATAATGCTGCTATGGACATAGTTGAGCATGTGTCCTTGTGGTATGATTGAGCATTCCTTGAGTATATGCCCAAGAGTGGTATAGCTGGGTCTTGAGGGAGGTTGATTCCCAATTTTCTAAGAAAGCACCATATTGATTTCCAAAGTGGCTGTACAAGCTTGCATTCCCATAACAGTGGAGGAGAGTTCCCCTTGCTCTACATCCTCTCCAACATAAGCTGTCTTCAATGTTTTTGATCTTAGCCATTCTGACAGGTGTAAGATGGTATCTCGGAGTCATTTTGACTTTCATTTCCCTGATGACTAAGGATGTTGAGCAATTCCTTAAATGTCTTTCAGCCATTTGAGCTTCTTCTATTGAGAATTCTCTGTTTAGCTCTATAGCCCATTTTTCAATTGGACTGTTGGGTATTTTGATGTCTAATTTCTTGAGTTCTTTATATGTTCTGGATATCAGCCCTCTGTCAGATGTGGGGTTGGTGAAGATCTTTTCTCATTCTGTAGGCTGTCTTTTTGTCTTGTTGACCATGTCCTTTGCCCTACAAAAGCTTCTCAGTTTCAAGAGGTCCCATTGATTAATTGTTTCTCTCAGTGTCTGTGCTACCTGTGTTATATTTAGGAAGTGATCTCTGGTGCCAATGCATTCAAGACTGCTTCCTATTTTCTCTTCTATCAGGTTCAGAGTAACTGGATCTATGTTGAGGTCTTTGATCCACTTGGACTTAAGTTTTGTGCACGGTGACAGATATGGATTTATTTGCAGTCTTCTACATGTTGACATCCAGTTATGCCAGCACCATTTGTTGAAGATGCTTTTCCATTGTATAATTTTGGCTTCTTTGTCAAAAATTATATGTTCATAGGTGTGAGGATTTAAAATAGAAACAAAGAGAACAATACAAAGAATCAATGAAACAAAGACTTGGTTCTTTGAGAAAATCAACAAGATAGACAAGCCCTTATCCAAACTAACCAAAGGCAGAGAGAGAGCATCCAAATTAGCAAAATCAGAAATGAAAAGGGAGACATAACAACTAACATCTAGGAAATCCAGAGAACCATCAGGTCATACTTCAAAAACCTGTATTCCACAAAACTGGAAAATCTAAAAGAAATGGATAATTTTCTGGATAGGTACCACATACCTAAGTTAAATCAAGATCAGATAAACTATTTAAATAGACCAATAACCCCTAAGGAAATAGAAACAGTCATTAACAGTCTCCCAACCAAAAAAAAGCCCAGGACCAGATGGTTTCAATGCAGAATTCTACCAGATCCTCAAAGAAGAGATAAAACCAATACTCTTTAAATTGTTCCACACAATAGAAACAGAAGGAACATTACCAAACTCCTTCAATGTGGCTACAATTACCCTGATTTCCAAGCCAAACAAAGATGCAACAAAGAAAGAGAACTAAATAAAGTCTTTAAAGAAAGAGTAAAGTAATATAAAAAGAACATGCCACATAAGGATGGGAAGTACACAGGGCATCTGGATCCTGTGTGGTATTTTGTTGACTTTGAATTTTTTAAATGTTAATGTACAAAAAACAATAGCTACTGAGAGACATTAGATTATGGAAACCGCTAAAGTAAACCAACCTATATATTGTATGAGTGTCTTCACTTCAGAATGGAAGTCAAAAAATATGTTACATTGGGGAAGAGGTTATGCCTTTATTTCCACCAAAAAGTTATGGTGCTTTTCAAAATTAATGAAGATCAGATTTGATTGGGGGAGACACCCTGAAAATCTTGACAACAGACATGAAAAAAAAACAAGAAAGACTATAGGACAGGTGACATATATGCTGACCCCTCTTCATTGAGATCAGCTCTGAGACTGGATGAAACATGATAAATCTTGTTGGCTACAGAACCCTCATGACTTATTACATGCCATCCTTTAATATGGCATTGATAGGGGCTGGTTATGCATTCCAAACAAACTTATGAAGTTGACAGATGCTTTTTACCTGTTCAAACATAAAATAAAAATCATCTTTAGCTGACTTGTACATACTGCATATTCCATACTTATGTTAATACAGATATATATGTTGTTACCTTTAAAAGTTTATGTGTTTTCAGAAAAAAAGGACCAGACATCAATAAAGACAAGTAGCCCAGGTGATCCAGGCTCTTAGAATGCCTATTGCAGATTCCTCAAAATTCTACATTTAGAACAACTTCAAAGCTCCTAGTTGATTGTTCCAGCCTCAAAGACTATTGAGCCAAGACTTCAGATAAGCGCTACTTCACTTGTGCATAAGTGTCAGGTGTTTGAGGGTGTCACAGTCTATCAGCAGCAGACCATCCATTGTTATCCAAATTTTAAAAATTTTAAATAAAAAGAACATGATGCAGTGAATTTTGTGATGGTTAAGGATATAATTCCCCCCTTTTTATTTTATGTAACTGAGTCTTAAGACTCCCATGTGTGTGGTGATATTATGTCCCCCAATATATTGTGCACCCTAATAAACTTATCTGAGGTCAGAGAACAGAACAGCCACTAGATAGACATAGAGGCTAGAAAATGGTGATACATACACCTTTAATCCTAGCATTCCAGAGGCAGATATCCATCTGGATCTCTGTGAGTTCAAAGCCACACTGGAAACAGCCAGGCATGGTGACACATGCCTTTAATCCCAGGAAGTGATGGCAGGAAGTCGAAAGGTATATAAGGCATGAGGACCAGGAACTAAAGCCTTTGTTAAGCTTTTTGCTTTTAGCATCAGTTCAGCTGAGATCCATTTGGGTGAGTACTCAGCTTTCAGTTTGAGGAAACAAGATCAGCTGAGGAATTGGCGAGGTGAGGTTGGCTGTAGCTGGTTCTGTTTCTCTGATCTCTCTTTCAGCGTTCACCCCAATACCTGGCTCCAGGCTTGTTCTTATTAATAAGATCTTTTAAGATTCATGCTACTTATGTGCCCTTTCAACAATTCCCTGACCTTGGGGATTATAGAAAATGCCAGTCTTATGTACGATCTGAAACTGGCAAGAGAAACACTGAAAGGCTAGACTAGTATATCTGGACCCATTGTCGGTCTTAATGCAGGAAAGCATCCCCATGATAGCAAAACATTTGAGACAATGAGCTGTTACATGCTTTATGGTTTCTCCAGTTTGTGCAGTAGCCATTATGAAACCAGAAAAAGTATCTCTTGTCACATGGACATATTTTATTCACTCAAATTTGGAGATATAAGTTATGTCCATTTGCCAAATTTGATTAGGCTTGATCCCTCGGGGGTTAATACCATATTGCAAGACTGTTTGGATCTATATATAAATTAAAAGGTGTTTGGTTCAGCTTGTGAAAAATGGCAACACTGCATGAAGTTCTACTATCTGAGCAGAAGCTGGGGTAGTCTGAAAAGGATAAGTCTGACCTTCGATCACAAAAGCAGCTCCATTTGAAGAGCCATCTGTAAACACCGTCTGGGCTTTCTCAACAGGTTCATTTCTAAAGACCCTTGGAAACAGTAAATTCACAACAAATTGTAAAATTTTGTTTGAAGGATAATGATTCTCAGTGGTTCCAGTACAATTAGCAAAAGCAATAGCCCACGTATCACTATTTTAGAATAACCAGTCTACTTGTAGTTTAGTAAAAGGTACTCCAATCAACTGAAGTTCCTTGTAGTTTAGTAAAAGGTACTCCAATCAACTGAAGTTCCTTGCCAAAATACTTTTTAGAATCTATCCTAGCCATCTGCACAAGATGGGCAACCGCATCACACGCAGGCAAATGCAGCCACATCAGGGGACCATCCTGCCACAACACAGCAGCAGGGGTATGTTTAGTAGCACAGATATATGCCTCCCGTCCTCTAGAATAATCTACATACTGAATTTGTTACTCTATAATAGCCAATTCTGCCTTTCCCAAGGCACCTCTAGCCTCCTCTGTAAGGGTTCTCTCCAACGTGGGGGACGGATCTCACTTAAGGATGTCAAACAAAGGTTTAAGATCCCCTGTAGGGAAGTCTCAAACAATGTATATCCCCCAACAATCTTTGAAAATCATTTCAAGTATGTAGCTGATCTTTTCTAATTCGAATCTTCTGTGGTAGAATAGTTTTTGGATATAAATTATAACCTAAATAAGAATAAGGTGGTTTGCGTTGAACCTTATTCGAGGCTAAAACAAGCCCTTGCTCTTTTGTTACTTTGTTTTTCAAGACAGGGTTTCTCTGTGTAGTTTTGGTGCCTGTCCTGGATCTTGCTCTGTAGACCAGGCTAGCCTCGAACTCACAGAGATCCACCTGGCTCTGCCTCCCCAATGCTGGGATTAAAGGCGTATGCCACTGCAGCTGGGCTAAGCCCTTGCTCTTTTAAGGCCTTTTGTAAATTTGCTTAGGCTGCTAAGAGGTGTCCTTCATTCCTATGGGCTAAAAGGATATCATCCATGTAATAGATAATATATACTTGGAAAAAGGCATCTCTGGTCTTGCTAACTGCTTGTGCCAAGAAGATAGTCTCCCCCTTGACAGACAGGCTCTAGCTGTTTCCAGTCTCCTGAGGGGGGGCGGGGGGGGGGCTCTGTGGCCATGGACTCCAGCATAGCTTGTGTAAATAGAGCCATGGGCCCATATTGAGCACATACAGTTTTTTCTTCCTTCAGTTGTTTAAATGGAATTAGAGAATGGCTTCTGACCAGATTCCCTTGAGCATTCCTTTGCTCTATACAGGGAACATCTGAAACCCCTGAACATCTTCGCCTTGGTTCGCAGCCTCCCTTACTACGGTCTGTAAAGGAGAAACTTGTGCTATGGACAGTGTACGCCATTGCCCTGGCGTCTTATGTACCACCACAATCACTGGAGGTTTTTCTACTCTGACTGGCGGGTCTAATCCTGCTATTACAGTAGGCGAAGGACTCTGAAATGCAGGATAAAGTCTCTCTGGTTCTATCACTCGCAACTTCTTCATTTCTTGTGACAAAGACTCCACCATCTCTTTAATCTTTTGTATTTCCTCGGTTCCTTTTGATTTCCCTTTACCTTCTCCACAGCCATAGACATTAAACGTGGAAAATCTTCATTATGAGACTTAGCAGCCTCTTCCTCTAACTCCTCCTCTTCTCCAGGATCTAAAGGCTCCAATTCTAACAACAGGTCTGTAACAGGTTCTGTATACATAGGCTCTTTAAACTGGGTGAAAGGTCTAGTTTCACTTTCTCTGATTTTTTTGCCAGTACAGGGTTTTCCTGCATCTTATCTCATTCATAAACTGTCTCTAATGAGTGCCCATAAACTGAATGTATCTACCAGAACCTTCCCAGGTCCATACATATCATAAAAATCCTAGCCGTGCAGTGGTGGCGCACGCCTTTAATACCAGCACTAGGGAGGCAGAGCCAGGTGGATCTCTGTGAGTTGGAGGCCAGCCTGGGCTACCAGGAAAGGCGCAAAGCTACACAGAGAAACCCTGTCTCGAAAAACAAAACAAAATAAAACAAAAAAAAATCCTGCAGCTTATTCCCTATCCTTTTATAAATCAGCTCACAGTCCCTTCTGCAGGGAACCAGGGGCATATATCCTCTATGAATTTCAGAAACTGGAGCAATTTCAGTTGTCCTACCTTAGCTCCTCCAGCAGGGAACATATCTTTAAGCATATGAGCAAAAAGCAGACGGCTATCACCTTAGCCCATTCTTCTCCCAAAAGTTATTCACCGCCCCCTTACCTTTTAATTTTGCAAGCTAAAATTCCTGGTGGTGTCCTTCTTTACAGCCCCAAGTCTCAGGTCCCTGTTCGGACACCACCTGCCAGTACCTGCTGGCACAGCCAAAACAGCACCTGAGTGGGGAGTGAAGATTAAGAAAAGCCCCAGAGACATGAAAGGAAAGACAGAGACATAAGACAGAATCCGGAGGACTGTCAGTGAATACTGCAGCCCTGAGTTTATTTCTCAGCCTGCTTATATACAACTTTAAGGCAGAGCAAATAATACAAAAGTTATACTCAGAACAATGCTGACACTCACACAGCATAGGCAGATGCTGTCTTAAGAAGACCACATCCCTGTCCTGTCCTTGAGTCAAGAAACAGACAGTCTCGTTATTGCCTACAATGTACCTCCTGCTGGCGTCAGCAGCCTAGAATTGCGCACTTGGCAGAATAATATGTTCTCTCCCGCCCGGGCTTAATGTTACGATCTCATGGCTCCCGACAGTTGAGAAATATAAAAACTTAAGTCATTTATCTAAAAAGATGTTTTTAGATCTAAAAAGATATTTTTGGATTGTAGTACAAGTTATGATAGAAGATGGTTTAGGCATAAAACTGTGGACTCACTAAGATAGGATAGATAATACAGTACTTTCTCTGAATTTGCCAAATACATGTGGACTAAACATTGTGAACGTAATTCTTACTTGATAGTTGTTCTTATTGTATATAGTTTTACTATGTTGAAGTTAAAATCTTTCTTTTTTATTTAGACAAAAAGAGGGAAATGTTGTGGGATATTTGTACACCGTGTGAAGATGTATTGCTGTGATTGGTGTAATAAAAAGCTAAACGACCAATAGCTAGGCAGGAGGTATGGGTGGGATTTCCAGGAAGAAAAAGGAAGAGGAGGAGGAAGATGTGGGAGATGCCAGGAGATATGGACAGGAAACAGGAGGTGCAAAATGGAAGAGAGGTAAGAGCTAGTTAGGAACAAGCCTAAGCTATAGGCCAAGCTTTCACATAATTAATAAGAAGTCTTTGTGTCATTATTTGGGAGCTGACTGGTGGGACAGAAAAAGACTTGTTACACTTCCTTATCAAGGAAACTTTTCTTTACAACAGATAAAGGCCACTACATAAATCACAACCAATGGATACATCTATAAAATACCACCACATCTAAGGCTCAAGCAACATTGTGAGAAAGATTGTAAAGACAGAAAATGGGAGAGTTTGCTGTGAAATTGTCTCCTAGTCATTCCAGAAGCCACACTCATAAAATCTCACTTTCATGACTGCCTAAGCATGAGCTGAACAAGGATGCTACAGTGGATGTGGGAAAGCCCACGAGGCCTCAGCCCTACACAAAGAACTATAGGCAAAGGAATGCCAAGAGTGGGAGAAAAAGTCTTCTCTAGGGAAGAGCACATCCACTGATTATTCATTACCAAATAGTCAGCCCTGAAAACATGCATATGAGTAAAATTATACAGACTGAGCAGATTATATTTAGGAATATATATGGATGTGATAACAATAAAAAAAGACATCAGAAATTTTAAAGAGAGAAAGGAGGGGTGTGTGGGAGGGTTTGGAGGGAAAAAAAGAAGGGAGAATTGGTGTAATTATGTTGTAATCTCAATTTTTTTTCTAGGACTGGAAAGGAGGTTATCATAGGAAAACCAGCGAGTAGTATTAGGACAATACAAAAAAAAAAAAAAAAAAAAAAAAAGATAAAACTCAACACAAGAGAAAAAAGTACACTGAAGGCGAAACAATAGAGATGAAGAGAAGAGAGATTGGCTCCCGCTAACCGTAGAGTTCAAAGATAAAGTTGGAAAGAAAGAATCAGCATTTGGGTGGGGGTGGGGGTGGGGGGGCTGCAGCTCTAGGCCAGCAAATGTTCTTTGGTATAGTATGAAAGGATGTGGGACACCAAGCATGACAAAGCTAGTTCTCTACGTTGAAATTATTAAGAGAGGCACAGAGGTAAGAGAAAGAGAAATGAGCATCAATCTAGTCTGTACGTTGTGTCTTCTTGCCCTATGAGACCTGAAGTGTCTTCACACAATCCCTCACTGCGTGCAGGCGTGGTTGTCAGGCCGTCCGGCAGCACGAGCCTGCGTCTGTGACATGCGTGCACCGCTGTCTCTGTAGACTGATGTCTGCCTCCTAGAATTCGGTTTGTCACTGACTTGGTGTTTTAACCTGCACTTGAGGGGTTAGCAGGGCCTGTCTCAGCATCATCCTGGGCATCTTGCTCTGGAGCTGAGCGAGGTGTGAAGTCAGTTTTCTTTGCCTCTGGAGCCACCTAGAGGCCGACTCAACAGAGCTTCCCTTTTTTCTCTCCCTTCCTCTCTTTTTCTGTTTCTTTAAAGGTCTGGTAGAATTCTGCTGTGAAATCTGTATGGCCCTGTGTTGTGGTTGTTGTATTTTAATCCAAAGGTTTTGTTTGTTTGTTTTGTTTTGTTTTGGGTTTGTTTGTTTGTTTTCTGTTTCAATTTCTGAATTTGTTATGGGTCTGTTTAGGTCATTGATCTCTTCTGAGTATAACTTTCGTGGTTTGGATGAACGTAGAAATTCAGCCATTTCTTTCAGATTTTCTAATGGAGTAAGTTTTTAAAGTATTCCATTATAATATTCTGATATTTTTATGTCTTTTGTAATGTTTCTCTGCTCAGTTTTTTTAAAATATTTCTTTTAGTATTTCAGATTATAAAGTAATTACATCATTTCCCCTTTGCCTTGCATCCCTCCAACTCCTTCCATATACATTTCGTTTCTCTCTTTCAAATCCATAGCCTCTTTTAAAATTAAATTTTGTTGCATAAAAATATGTAGATGTACATATAATCCTAAATACATAAATACAACCTGCTCAGTCTATATAATGTATGTGTATGTATATTTTCAGGGCTGAAGTGTAGCCAAATTTCTAAATGGTCTTATTAAATAAAAAGCACAGAGCCAGAAATTTGGATTAAAGCCTAAGAGAGATCAGGGAAATACGGAAAGTCACAAGCTAACAACCTCATCTCACCAACTCTGCAGCTTCCAAAGAGCACGACTTCCTGTCTACCCAGGCTTTATATGCCTTGCTTTTCTGTCCTCTCATTGGCTCTCTTAGCCCAGCTACCTCACTTCCTCTTCCTATACAGCTCTGTCACTGTCTGTCTGTCTGTACAGACCTCCAGGCCTCTATGGTTGGTACTAGGATTGAAGGCATGTGTCACCACGCTTGGCTCTGTTCCCTAGTGTAGCCTTGAACACACAGAGATCCTGCCTCCTAAGGGATTAAGGGTGTGTGCTGCCTGACTTCTTTGTTTACTTAAAATGGCTGGCCTTTCCCCCCTGATCTCCAGGCAAGCTTTATTTATTAACACACAAATATCACCACATTTTAGCACAAATAAAATATCATCACACTGAAGCTCTGGTACAGGTGTGCCTTTCCCCGGGGAAGACTGTTGTTCTTCCTCCCAGCATTCTTCAGTCTTTCATTCTGTTAATTGGGGTCATCTTCTTCTTTCTTTTGGTTCATTGGGCCAAGTGTTTGTCAATCTTGTTTATCTTCTCAATCTGGACACTAGAATATTTTATTCAAACAAGAATCTAAATTCTGCTTATGTTCTTAGTCATTCTTTGTCTGTCAGTAATTATAGTGTCAATTTTTATCTTTATCGGGACCATAATTTTCCCTTGTCTGATTTTTTAATTCATTTTCCAATAGATACTTCAAAGTTTTTTTCCCTATGATGTCCTCACTAAGTGAATCATATAAAAATTAAGTGAGAACACTTTTCAATAAAATTTTTGTTGAAAATTTTTTAGGCATTGTTTCCCTCTATAGTCCCAGCTTGCTTGGAGCTTGCTATTACTCAGTAGACCAGGCTGGTCAGGAATTAGTGATTATATTCCTGCTTTTGCCTCCTGAGTGCTGGCATTGCCACCACATCAAGCTCAACATAGATTTTTATGCAGAATTTCTCAAGATACTGATATAAGACACATTTGCTTACAGGTGAGAAAATTGCATACTTCTAAAACCTGCATTTGAGAAATGTGCTTCACTATGTTTACTGAGAAATAACATCCAAACTTGAATTTTAATATTTTGACACAATTCATCTCCAATTATACCCCTTTTATTGATTATAAGAGGTACATATATCAGGACAAAGTATATTCAGTAGAGAAAGAGAACAATATTGTGCTTAATGTTTAAAGTGCAATAAGTTATCTATTCATAAGTTATAACATGAATAAGATAAAGCAATTATCTAATGAATACTGACTTTAAAATTGTAAACACAGTCTTTAAGAAATATTAAAAATCCACAATCTTAAAAAACTATGCCTTAAAGTAGTCTATTTACTACTATATTTATTACTACTGATTAGTATTTCAAATACCTTGGGAGATATAATAAACTATTGCAGACAGCTTTCTCTCAGCCCTCAGACTATCATAATAGGCTACCTATAATTCAGCCCCAAAGTGAGGCTTACTTCTCTCTCTGCCTGCAGCTCATCTTTTTTTTGTCTCTTCAGAGTCTGGGATTCTGTGTCTCCTAATGAATTATTTTCTAAACTATACTGTTTTTTCTCTGATTCTTAGTAGACGTGGCTATCTGTGGACCCAGTTAGCCTACAAAAGAATGAAGTTTCTCTGTCTCTAACAGAAACCAAAGTGCAACATTCTTGCCCTGAAGTCTACAGGGAGAGGTGTATTGTACCCATGTGTATGTATGCTGTACATGCACAGACAATAAAGAATGTGTACAATAAAGCACAAGTTGAAAAGTGAGAGAATTTATCATTAGTAATAACTGGTTGGAATCATTATATATTGTGTCTCAGGTTTGTTTTCGATTAGTAGATTTTTGTTGTTGTTGGTTAGAGGAAAATAACGGTTGAAATATGAAGACCTTATATACATTCTTGGTTGTTAGAGAAGCAAAGAAACATTTTCCTTAAAAAGAAGTTGAAAGATGACAGTATTGTTATGGTAGGGTGCACAAAAGTATGAGACAATTACTAATTTATTTTGTTGATAATATTAATAAAATAACATATATCACCACACATCATCATCAATCTTTAGGCTTCATTTCCATGTAAAACTTCATGATTTGATAGCCAATTTACTTTACATTTTTCTCCACTTTTTTATCCATTTTTCTCTGCTTTCCATTTTGCTCATCCATTTTACATCTCATTTCCCAAAAAACTTTCAATACTAAGAATTATGTAAATATTTCTAAGGATTTTAATCATCAGCTCTTCCTTTTGAAACCTAAAAAGACTGGCTTTAGCCAAATAACTCAAAAGAAAGGAATCCATCAAGATTTGTAGATAGCAAAAGTCAAAATTTTTAAGTAGTTTCTTCTTAAAAGATTAGTGGATGTGTGGTTGACAGTTTACAAAATGTGAGATAACAACTCACTTGATCTTGCTGGTAATTCATGAAATAGTTAATTCTTTTTTTCACCCAAGACAGGGTGCTTTTATGTATCTCTGGCTGTCTTGGCACTTACTATTTAGACCAGGCTGTCCTTGAACTCACAGAGATCCATCTGTCACCTGCCTTCCAAGTCCTGGGACTAAAGGCATGCACCATTACACCCAGTTATAAAATAGATAATTCTTGAATAGAAATTTAAGCCTTGGTAAACAGCAAGCTAAATTCTTTTTACTTATTTTCCAAAATGACATTAAAAATTTATATATTTCTGTTGTTTTGAGTCATCCTCATTGTTGTTGTTGTTACTGTTGCTGTAGCTTGACAAAACTGATCAGTAAGCATTTATTTATTGCCAATTCCTTAAGTTTCTACAACAGATCTCTAGACAGATACAAAGCAACTTAGTTATATGGCTGTCTTCATGCTCGTGCAAACTGCGGACAAATTAGGCTTAGAGTTTACAGTGAGTGAAGAAATCATAGCAGTATGATGGGAAGATATACGTAGATAGAACAGAACTAATGGATGCTAAAAGGATAATGTTAGAACTGAAGCCACAAATGCAGAGGATGGGTCTAAAAGTTAGGTTTGCTCGGTTCCCCTGTGATACAATGAGACAAGAAGCCTTCTCATCGCTCCTTTCATGTCCTTGTTCCTCAAAGTATAGATAAAAGGGTTAAGCATAGGAGTCACCAAACTGTAGAACAGAGACAGAATTTTGTTCTTGTCCTGGGAATTAGAAGATGAGGGTTGTACATACATGCTGATTACCGGTCCATAGAAAAGAGACACAACAACAACATGAGAACCACATGTATTAAAGGCTTTCTTCTTGCCCTCTGAGGAACGAATCCTAAGCACAGTAGCTACAATGAACCCATAGGAAACAAGGATAAGTGACAAGGGAACCAGGGAGTAGAAAGTCCCTACAATGGAGAGCATAGCTACGTTGAATGCAGTGTTAGTACAGGACATCTTGATCATCACTGGGACCTCACAGAGAAAGTTGTCTACCTTGTTGTTTCCACAAAGTGGCAGCTTGACAGTGAGGGTTGATTGAAGCAAGGAGTTAGCCAAACCACTCAGCCATGCCATGGACACCAGGAGGATACACAATTGCTGGTGCATGATGGATGGGTACCGTAGGGGCTTGCATATGGCAATGTAGCGATCCAAAGACATCACAGCCAGGAGGATGCACTCTGTAGCCCCCAGGAAGTGAAAAACATAAAACTGTGTCACACAGCCCCCATAGCTGATAGATTTATCTGGGCCCCAAAGATTCAGAAGCAGCTGAGGGATGGTCGTTGTAGTAAAACACAGGTCCAAGAAGGAAAGGTTAGAAAGGAAGAAGTACATTGGGCTGTCCAGTTGGGGGTCTATCCTGGATAGAACAATAATTGAGATATTTCCCAGCATTGTGCAGACATAAGCAACAAGTACCATTATGAAGAGGGGCATTTCCAGCCATGGATGGTTGGAGAAACCCAAAAGAATGAAGATCTTTGGAGCACTTTCATTGCCTAGATTCATTACTTTTGTTGACTGGTGAATTCAAGTGAAGGTGAAGATTTGTATTTTAGTATGGAATTTCTATGACAGTCAAGATATGAAGTTAAATAAAATAACATGAGTTATTAAGAGACTTTTCATGGAATGTCACTTCACTGAACTGTTTTAATATTTGAAAGCATGAAATAAATATTGCCTTTTGATACCACCAAGAGAAAGATTAATGATTCTATACATTTAAACAAGAATTACAATACAGCATATTTTAATAGAATAATAGACAAGTAAAGAAAAAGTTAGACTGATCTTACGTGAGCTAGAAGAATAAGGATAATAAATGGATGATCTAAAGAATGCCTTGGAATCACCCGTGTTGACTTACCTCATGTTAAATTCTAACATCTGTGATCTATTGACCTTCACCATGCTCTAGTTAGATTAAAGGTTGGTTTAGATGAGTTCAGAGTTACATAGAAACAACAAATATTGCTCTACTCTCCAAACTTTTAACTGACTTACCAATTTAAACTTGAGCTATAAAGTCAGGCATTTCACTAAGAGGAAATGATCTCTTGAAATAAATTCAGAACTTGAAAAATAAGATAAAATAATTCATTGCAAATCCTAGAGATAAAATGTTATTAAAGCAACATGACTTATCAGCATACTATGAGTACATTAGTGAATTTCACATTGTGAGTTGTAATCTGTAATACATTTAGACAGTTGTGCATTATTTTTATCTATTTGTTTAGTTGTAAGTGCATTATACATAAGAACACCTTTTCTCCCTCCAGCCCTCTCCATCCTGCCTTTCTTTCAGTCATATATTTTGAGGCATGGTCTTACTCTGAAGGCTAGGCTTTTTTGAAACTCACCATATAGCTTTGGCAGCCTCAAACATGTGATGAGATTCCTATCTCAGCTTCACCAATGTTGTGGTTGCAGGCATGGACCACAACACTCATCTGCTTTTTAATGTGCAATATTTAATGCAATATCTCTTCTAGTTGCATCCAAATACTAACAGTTCTCTTCCTCCCATAATGGTTGCATTTTCTTTCCTTCTATTTTTTTTTTTAATTTCTCAGATCATCTCACTTGAATCTGATATTAAGGCATTCAACATTTTAATATTTGTGTAGATTTATTTAATTAGTGGAAATACTAAGGCAAGGAGCATCCCTGGACTACCTTAAAAATGTGTTTCAATGTTGTAAATTATAAAGGTTCTTGTTAGTATCAAAATGTAATTTATGCATATATTCTTTAATATGCAAGTTTGCACAAAGAATTCATAACATGCAGAGTTATGCAAAACTTACATCAAATTGGAAGAATAATCTCCACCCATATGAAACACCTACCTTGAATTAATGTTGACTTTTTGTGGTGGTACCCCACTTTCTTGTAAAAGTGAATATTGGTCTTTTTATCAGAATTCAGTGTTAATAGTAGATAAGCATTGACTACTCCCTCTGTCTAGAGTGGCTTTATATACCATAAATCCTTAATATTTGATATGAAAAATCAGAAGTATTTTACTCTGAAAAAAATAACTGAGGAAGGACCTGGTGATTTGGCTTCGGGGTAGACACTTTGCCCTTCTACACCAGGCCTTGGGTTTGAGTCCTGGCACCACAGAAAACAAACAAAGCAAAGGAGGGGTTCTTGTGCCTTATAAAGCCCTGAGACTTTGCTCTCCATGTAGATAATGAATCTCAGTGGAAATTTCTTGGCAAAAGACACCATAGAAATTCCCCTTGTGGGTACCTTCCCATGATTTTCTTGTGAAAATAAAACGAAATAATAAATTTTAGCATGTGTTGTAGAGAATGAATGGGACTAAAATGGTTTTTAAAAACAAACAAACATTTCTATAAAATCTCAGAAAATTGTCATGGCTTTTGAGAAAAACTAAAGAATTATTATGATGTCAAGATCCAGCTTTCTTTTATTTATATTTTTCTCAAGGTTTTATTCTTGAAATTCCCGCAGTGCTAATCATATAATAATCTTAGTTCTTTGTTGCAATGGACAAGACCAATCCATTCCAATATGATTTTTTAATAAACTAAAAGCTGTTGTCTTTAAATATTTCTTTCATAATATCCTAGCATGTTATAGACTTTTTATTTGATCTTATTTTGATAATCTTAAAATTATTAATTAAAAAACACTCTGGTATGCAGTGGATAGTACGTTAGACTCCTAAAAGTTAAAAACATTATCTCATTTATGTATATTAATGTTTCAATCATCAGCTAAATTAGTCAATATTAACTATCAGTATGTATCAACTGTTCTTTTTAATACTTCAAATAAACACTGCATATCAACATCCCCAAACCTTCTGTGATTAAATACATTCTAATACAGGAAATAGTTGTGTTTATTCTCACTATATTGAAAGATTGAGTTCTAGAGTGACATAGGTGTACTTTAAATAATTTTAAATAATTTACAATGATAAAAAAAAATTTTTAATTGGGGCATTATTTCATATAACACTTTCTGACCTTGAATTCTTGAACCTCCTGCTTCTACGTTCCAATTTCTGGGATTACTTGGTGTGTCACTCTGGATGGACTATCATTTGGTTTGTAACATGGATCCCAGATGTTTAAAAGTGTAAATCCTACAGACTTTGAAGAATAGATTTCTGTGTGTGAGTTTGTGTGTGTAGGTTTGTGTGTGTGTGGGTTCATGTGTAGTGTATACCTGTGCAAACATGCACATACCAATTGGATATTCAATAGCAGACCCTGAAGAGATACTTACAAATAACATTATACAGATTAAGCAGGTTGCATTTTATATATTAAGGAATATACATGTATATACATATATGTATATATATATATGTAACAAAAATTAAATTCATGAAAAAGAGGCCATGAATTTAGAAGACAACAAGGAGTATATGGGAGGTCTTAGAGGGCAAAAAGGGAAAGGGGAAATGATGTAGTTATATTATAATCTCAAAAAAAAAGAAAAAAGAATAAACAATAATACATCTTTTTAAAGTTTGTTCTTTGAAAGATTAATAAGACACATGGAGTTAGAATGTATCATCTGCCAACTGCGTGGCTAAGGGGTAGATCCACATGGCCTCCCCAAAGCTATTACTCCTTGCTATGACCTTAATATTTTTGTGTGGTAACC
>CABHPP010140765.1:0-14050 GCA_902168425.1 Peromyscus attwateri | reverse complement strand
GAAAGAAAGAAAGAAAGAAGAAAGACATGTCTTAGCTTTAAAGATGGCATGCCTTAGAGTAAAAAGTTGAACAAACTCTCCAATCAAATGGAATCAGGAAGCATGAAGGTGTCACTATCCTATCATCTGACAAAATAAACTTCAAAATAAAGCTAATCAGAAGAGATAAAGAAGGACACTTTATTCTCATCAAGAGAACAGTTAACCAAGAAGACATTACTATCCTAAATGTATATGCACCAAAGTCTGGGATACCCAGTTTCATTTAAAAAAAAAAAAAACTCATTGCATTTAAAGACACAGATTAACATCAATCCACATTAATACTAAGTGATTTTATACCCCACTTTCTCCAACAAGTATGTCATCTAGAAAAAAACAAACAGAGAAACATCAAAATTAATTGACAACATACATCAGATAGACTTAACAATGTCTACAGAATATTCCACCCAAATACCAAGAAATATACATTCTACTCGGCAGCACACAGAAGCTTTTCTAAAAGAGAGCACATCCTGGGACACAAAACAAATACCTACAAATTCAAAAACATTGAAATCATTCCATATATATTATCTGATGAGAATACAATAAAACTTAAAAATTTACAACAAATAAATCTCTAATAAGTTCTCAAACTCATGAAATTAAACAACTCCCTACTAAAAAAAGAATGAGTCAAAGAAAAGTCAAGAAAGAAATTTTTAAAATCCTGGAACTAAAAATATAAAAATATAAATGCAACACAACCAGACCTCTAGAAAAATATTAAAGTCAGTCCTATGAGGGAAATTTACTGTTCTAAGTACCTACATTAAAATTAGAAAGAGCACAAATAAGCAATTAATGATGCAACTCAAGAATTTGGAAAAAAGAACAAAACAAACCCAAATCCAGTAGATGGCAAAAAAAATAATAAAAATCAGAGCAGAAATTAATGAACTGGCAGTTCTAAGAGGCAAATTCAGCAAACTAAGAGTCTACATAAAAAAAAAACTGAAGAGATCTTACACTATTAATTTAACAACACACCTGAAACCTCTAGAAAAACAAGAAGAAATAATACTTAAAATAAGTAGACAGAAAGAAATACTCAAACTTGAGTCTAAAATCAATGAAACAGAAAAAAACATCCAAAGAATCAATCAAACAAAGAAATGGCTCGCTGATAAAATCAAAAAGATTGGCAAATCTTTAGTTAAATTAACCAAACTATGGAGAGAGAATATCCAAATGAATAAAATTAGAAATGAAAAAGGAAATACTATAACAAACATCAAGGAAATTCAGAGAATCATAAGAATGTATGTATGTATGTATGTATGTATGTATGTATGTATGTATGCGTCTAAATATATATATCACTTGAGGACACCCAGCAAGCACATGGTACAGATACACACATGCAGGCAGAGCACCCATACATACAAAATAATAAAATAAAAAAACCCTTAAAAGTTTCCTAACCAAAAAACCTCAGTGCCAGGTGAATTCAGCACATAATTCAACCAGACCTTCAAAGAATCAGTGCCTATAATCCTAAAATTATTTCAAAAAATATAATTTAAAGGAATATTTTCTAATTCTTTTTACAAAACCACTATTATATTGATAACAAAATGACATAATGACCCAACAAAATGGATGATGTGCAGGCTAGTGTTGTCACCTTGCCACACAAACTAGAGTTATCTGAAAGGAGGGAAACTCAATTGAGTTTTTTAATTAGTAATTGATTCTGGAGGGCCCAGCCCATTGTGGGTGGTACCATCCCAGGACTGGTGGTCCTGGGTTCTATAAGAAAGCAGGCTGAGAAAGCCATGAGGATCAAACCAGTTAGCAGCACCTCTCAATGGCTTCTGCATCAGCTCTTGCCTCCAGATTCTTGCCCTGTTTGGATTTCTGTCCTGACTTCCTTCAGTGATGAACAGCAATATGGAAATGTAAGCCAAATAAACTCTTTCCTCTCCAACTTGCTTTTTAGTCATGGTGTTGTTGTTGCAGCAATAGAAACCCTAAGACAAGTTGGTACCAGGAGTAGGGTATTGCTGTGACAGACCTGACTGTGTTGTTTGGGGGAAGATTAGGGAAGGACTTTGGAACTTTGGGATAGAAAAGCTATTGAGTATTGAGAGCTCAACAGGTTGTTTTGAAATTCATAGATAAATGGATCATACTAAAAAATTTATCCTGGCCAGGCGGTGGTGGCGCACACCTTTAATCCCAGCACTCGGGAGGCAGAGGCAGGCGGATCTCTGTGAGTTCAAGGCCAGCCTGGTCTCCAAAGCGAGTTCCAGGAAAGGCGCAAAGCTACACAGAGAAACCCTGTTTCGAAAAAAAACAAAAAAACAAAAAAAAAAACAGCAACAACAAAAAAATCATCCTGACTGAGATATCCCAGATCCCAAAAAACAACTGTGGTATGTATTCTCTTGATGTGGATGTTAGTTTTTAAGCCTTCAATAGGCATGCTAATATCTGAATAACCACAGAGGTAAGGTATAGAGTAAGGAACTTGAAGGGAGGGTAGGATCTACCAATGAAGGGAAAATAGAATATATAGTTAGAGAGAAACAAAGGAGGAGACTGGAACTGGAGGATTAAACTAGAAAGGGAAGAAGAGGAAGGTAAGGCAGGGAATATGGGGAGGGATAGATAACACTAAGTGCCATTTAAAGGTTCATATGGAAACCTACTATGGTAGAAGATTCATGAAATATATACATATATTAAAGAAATCTAAATGGAATCACCAAATACCAGGGACAGAAAGGCCTCCCAAAGACATCTCTAGCCACCAAGTGAAACCTCCAGAGTCAGAAATGGGTTATATCTGAATGAAAAAAAGAATAAAAAGGAAAGGAAAGGACATGAGTGTTCCTAGGTATGATGGAGGTTAAAATTTATTGTAGATAAAATGGAGAGCATATCCAGAGGCAGAGACATCTGGCAGAGTCCAGACTGGACATAACCAGGCTGAGCTGGGCCATGTGGGGAGATGGGGGGAAGGGAGTGAAGAGAGAAGAGAGGGAACCAGGTGCAGCAGCCAAGAGGCCAAAGGTACAAAGGGGGCAGGTAGTCAAAATGTCTGGATTACATAGGGAAGAACTTCGGGGGGAAGGGCAGCACGGCCCCTGGCTGAAGAGTCCAGGGCAGAGGGTGGGGTGTGCTAGCCATACCTTGTACAGGTAGAGACTAAGGGATGCTGGGAGAACCTAGAGGCCAGATCTGCTTTGATATTTTAAACAGGCATCTTGGCCTTTAGTCCAGAGTTTGAAACTTAACAATATCTAATTGAGTTATTGTCCAAAGAGGCTCCACAGAAACCCCCAAATAACTCACGCTATTGCCAAGGCTATTAGTTAATATCCACAAACTGATAGTTGGCTGAAGCCAACACCTACACATCTCGTTGAACATGCAGAAGTCAAGCTGATGCCTACCTAGAGCCTTCACCCCTACTGAATAGTGTTAATAATACAGGAAAGTACTCTGCACACTACCAGATTGGAAAGGTAAGCACCAACTCTGCTACAAAATCTTCAATCTACAGTGGTGACATGCCTGCATAATACTTCAATAGTGGCTCAAAAGATGTAGGACTAACCCATGACTGACTGATTGGATTTAAGGCCCAGTCCATGAGATGGAACCTGTAAGTGACACTGCTCAGGTGGTCAAGTATCTGAGACTAGATAAGCCATGGTCCTAGGGGGAAAACCAAATACTATTGTTCTGCTAAAGGTACATAGCAATAAAATTATTCTTAATGATATTCTGCTATATCCCAAGATAAGTGTCTCACTCAGCCTTCATCAGAGACACTTCCTCCTGCAGTAGATGGGAACTAATACAGAGATCCACAACTGGACAATGTGCAGAGAGTGAAAGACCTTGGAACACTCAGTCCTAAATTGGATGTCTCCATCCAATCTCTCCCTTCAGGGCTCAGGAAACTGTGTGGAAGAAGAAACAGAAAATTGTATTAGCCAATGGGGAGAGAGACACCAAGGAAATAGTGTCTTTCAGACACGCCATAATTGATTGACATTTGAACTCAGCATGCATAGGGTCTGTACATATCCAAACCACACAAGGATCAAAGTGCTGAGATGGGGATATAACACGAGCTCCCATCCCCAACCAAGAAGCTGTCTCCAATTAACAATCTCTCATAAAGGAAAAACATAGTTTCTCCAAGCGAGTCTCACTGGATATACAAACCACACTTAATGTCAGGCCCCATGCTCAGCAGTAGATGACCAACATGAAACAAACTCAAAGGTATTTTTGGAGATTCTTTTGTCTCCTGTTGCTTTGCTTGGGCATTTTTTTAAGCTTACTGATCTTTTGCTTGCATATTGTGGTTTCTGATTTTGAGTCTTTATGGGTTTTGTGTGTTGTATGTGTGTGTATCTGCTATGTACACTTTTTTTGCACTCTTTCTTAGTTTCTTTTTGTTGGTGTTGTTTGTTAATTTGTTCATTTTGTTTTTAGTCTTGTTTGTCTTTTTTATTTGCCTGTTCGTTTTAAGACAGAAAGCGAGAAAGAAGGTATGGAATTGGAAGAATGAGAAAAAGTCTGGAAGGAGATGAAAAAGGGGAAATCGTGATTCAAATATATTCTATGAAAACAACTTATTTCTTATTTTAAAATTAAATTAAAAAATATTTTATCTTACTCCAGTCAAGATCAATAAAACAGCCGGGCGGTGGTGGCGCACGCCTTTAATCCCAGCACTCGGGAGGCAGAGGCAGGCGGATCTCTGTGAGTTCAAGGCCAACCTGGACTACCAAGTGAGTTCCAGGAAAGGCGCAAAGCTACACAGAGAAACCCTGTCTCGAAAAAACAAAACAAAACAAAACAAAAAAAAGATCAATAAAACAAATATCAGCACATGAGTTAAGAAATGAGGAAAAGGAATATTTATTCATGGCTGGTAGGAGTACTAATTGGTACAGATATTATATAAGTCAGTGTGGAGGTTCCTCAAAAAGCTGAAAATCTACCTACTTCAAGATTTAGCTATACCACTTTGGGGCATATACCCAAAGGACTATATATATCTTACTACAAAGATACTCATCCATGCTCATTGCTTGTCTCGTCATAATAGCCAAAAGTTAGAAAAAGTCTAGCTATTCATCACAAAACTGTGGTGAACATATAAAAATGTGATACACTTACAGAATGGAAGGTTATTCAGCTGTTCAGAAAAACAAAATCATGAAATTTCCATATAAATGAATGGCACTAGAAACGGTCATCCTTGGTTAGGTAACTCAGACCCAGAAAAACCATTCTGTGTCTTTTATGTAGATGTTCACATCTAAGCTTTAAATATGCGTGTTTCCATCCCTAAAGCCACAGAGGTTAGGTAGATAGTATGGTACCAGTGTAGAGGAAAGGATCTTCCAGAAAATGGGAACTAGAATATATTTGTGTTCAAAGAGATAAAGAGGAAAACAGAATAATCAGGTTAAAATGGGAAGGGATTGGAGGAGAGGGTAGAGGAGGGAATACGCAGAGGGACAGCCAATACTAAAGGCCTTTTGAAAAGCCATATGGAAACCTGCTTCTGTAGAAGCTTCCTGTATACATTTGTAAAAGGAATTTAGATGACGTTGCCATATAATGGAGGAGATAATGCCCCAGCTAGACATCTTATGTCACCAAGTAAAAACCCCAGGGAATGGGATACTTCTTGTTAAGTAGTTGGTCAAAGGGGTCCCATAGAGCAACCTGAATGTCACAGGCTATTGCCAAGGCTGTTGGTTACGCTCTACAATCTGATGCTAAAGGTTTGCTGAAGACAACAGTTATTTGTGTCATTGAACACAGAAAAATCTAGCTGGTACCCAATTAGAAATTTCATCCCTACTGACTAGCATTCATGGTGCTGGGAAGAACTTTGCACACTATGGGAGAAGTAATTATTAGTGTCAGTGAGATACAAACCTTGTAGCCTAAAATAGTGACCTGCCTGAAAGATATACTGCTGGAATAGTTGTACAAATGTTATGGAAGTAATTCTATTTGATTGGATTTAAGGGCCACATCATGAGATGAAACCCGTCACTAACACTGCAAAGGTGGCAAAGAACCTGTGACTAAGTAGCGCATGGGCCTTAGGAGAAAGCCTACTCCTATTATTCTGTTAAGTGAACAGACCCAGAAACTGACTCCTCATGACATTATTACTACACCCATAGATCAGTGCCTCACTCAACCCTCAGCAGAGAAGCATCTTCTTTCAGTAGATGGAAATTAACACAAAGATCCACAGTGGGACAATGCAGAGAGTTAAACACTTTAAAACACTTAGTCCTAAACAGAATGTCTTTATCAAATCCCTCTCCTCAAAGCTCAGAGATCTATGAGGAAGAGGAGGCAGAAGGATTGTAAGAACAAAAGGTGGTGAATGATTCATGAAAACAGTGTTTTCCAGACACAATAGGACTGATACATATATGAACTCACAGAGACTACAGCAGCATTCACAAGACCTATACAAGGTCAAACCAGAAAAAAAAAATCTTATCACTGAGAAGGGTGAGCCCACAAAGACCTACACTTAACCATGAAGTTGTTTGCAATTGACATCTGCTGGGAAAGTGATAGTCCATTTTCTCCAATAGACACTGCTTATTAGAGTGTCACTGCTTATATCAACCACACACAGTCCAGGCCCTATGCCCAGGAGTAGTGCCGACACACAATAGACCCCAGGTTTCTTGTTTTGTTTTGATTTTTGGTGTTGTTTTGTTTGGTGATTTTTGTCTTTGTTTTCCGTCTTGTTTTTGTTTTTGGAGAAAGACAACATGAAGTTGGGTGGGTAGAAAAGTAGGGGAGATATGGCAGGAATTGGGAGAGGGAAAAACATGAACAAAATATATTACAGGAAAAAAATTTAAAGAAAAACAAAAGAATTCAGAGGCCTGGGGAGATGGTTCAGCTGTTAAGAGTACATATTGCTCTTGCAGAGGACCAAAGTTGGGTTCCCAGCACCCATACTTGGTGGCTCACAACTACCTATAACTTTAGGTCCAGGTGATCCCTATTCTTGACTCTATGGATACCTGTACTCACATGTACACACACAGACACATACATATATGCATAAATGAAGAACAAATCATTTTTAAAAGAACAAAACATGATGTTGCAAGTAAAAATATGAATTTTGAATTAAAACATATTATTTGTTTTTTTCTGGTATATATTCTGTTATTATGCTAATCTAATCAAATAATTGAAAGAAAAATTTTATCATGTGAAGTCAATTCTAAATCAGATTCACTGTTTGAAAAGTGTCCAGCTTCATAAACTATGGTATATTTAGTTGGAAAAAATAATTTTAAGTAATCTTGAAATTTGACTGATTTCTGTTTACTGGCTAATTACTATAAAATGTCTTTAAATTTTGTACATACACAGAATAAGCGATTTAATTTTTGCTAGGGATGTTATTCTAAGTCTACTTGAGTGTTGGGAACTGATTAAGAATTTTTAGTTTTCAGAACAATATCCAGCAAGAATTATATCAAAAGCATGGTCACACAAACTTAGTACGGTTCTGTTTTGTTTTGAGGTTGCTGTTGTTTTTGTTGCTGTCTTAAATATTCTTCTACTCAGAACTGGCTAATATGTTTTTTACTTTTCAGGCCTATAAAGATTATTCTTACTTCAGTCAAAGAAAATATTTAATCTAAAGAAATTCCTAACACAGAACATCCAAGAAATATGTGACACTACGAAAAGAACAAATCTACAAATAATAGGACCAGAGGAAGTAGAAGAAGTTCAGGTCAAAGGTCCAGGAAATGTTTTCAACAAAATCACAGAAGAAAACTTTTCTAACACCTATAGAAGGATATGCCTATAAAAGTAGAAGAAGCACCAAATAGACTGGACCAGAAAAGAAAGTCCCCTCAACATATAATAAGCGAAACACTAAATGTACTGAACAGAAAAAGAATATTAAAAGTTGCAAGGGAAAAAGACCAAGTAACATATCAAAGCAGACAGAATAAAATTATGTCTGACTTCTCAATGGAGACTCTTAAAGCCAGAAGGGATGCCAGCCCAGACTACTGTACCCAGCAAAACTTTCAGTCACCAGAGATGGAGAAAATAAGACATCCCATGATAAAAATATATATATATATATATTCATTTATATATGGATATTAGCCATTAAGTAAATGTTAACAAACCTACAATGTGTAGACCCAGAGAAGTTAGGTATAGAGGAAGGGTCTAGGTAGGGGGCGCATGGATTTTCCTGGGAGGATTAAATAGAATAGATTTTATGGGTATACTGGGGACAGAGGGGAACTTGAACAGGTGGGTCAGGTTAGAGGGGTAGGTCATGTGGAGAGATACAGCTGAAATTGAGGGGCATTTGAGATGTGGTATGGAAATCTGGTGCAGTGGAAACTTCCTAAAATATATGAAGGCCAACCTAATGAAGGTTCCAAAAATGGGAGAGATGGACTCTGAACTGGACATCTCTTGGCACCAAACAAGGCTTCCTTTACCTGGACTGAGTTACATCCAATCGAGTTATTAGTCAAAGGAGTTCCATGGAAATCCCCAAACAACCCATGCTGTTGCCAAGACAATAGGTTGCTCTCCACAAAATGACAGAAACGCACCATTACTGAGGACAACACCCACATAACTCATTGAACATGGAGCGGTCAATCTGGTACCTACACAGAACCTTCACCCCTGTGTTCTAGTGTCTTTAGTACAGGAAGGTACTCTGCAGGCTGCTAAAAGAGAAATGCATACAGCAGCCCAGTCACAAAGCCATTGATTACAATGCTGTCCTGCCTGAAAAATATGTGAAAGCAGTGGTGGCACAGAACTTGTGGAAGTAAGCACCCAGTGTCTGATTTGACTTGAGGTCCACTCCAGGAAATGGAACCAGAGACTAGATAGTCCAGAGGCCTAGGGCAAAACCAAAAACCACTGGTCTTTAAAAAAAAAAAAAAAGTAGTAATAAATGACTCCTAATGACATTCTGCTATATTCTTAGATCTTAGATCAATGCCTTTTTCAGGCATCACCAGAGAAGCTTCCTCCTGAAACAGATAAAGAAAACAATAGAGACCCACAGCCATACATTATACAGAGAGTGAGAGATAGACCTTGCAACCCTCAGCTCTAAATGGGATGTCTCCATCAAATGCCTCCCCTCGAAGCTCAGCGAACTCTATGGAAGAGGAAGCAGAAGGAACATAAGATCCATAGGGTATGGAGGACAGCAGAAGAACAAGGCCCTCTAAATCAAACGAGCAAAGCTCACATGAACTCACAAAGACTGAAGCAGCAAGCACAGGATCTGCACAGGTCTGCGCCAAGTCCTTGGCACATGTATGATTCCTTTCACTTTTGTGTTTTTATGGTGTGAGAGAGTGGACCTCTGATTCTTGTGTTCTCTCTTGGGTGCTTTTCCTTCTGTTGGTTTGCCTTGTCCAGCTTCAATGTGATGGTTTTCATTTATCTTTCATATTTTACTTTATTATGTTTTATTGTTATCTTTTAGAAGCCTTTCTTTCTAATGAGAGACAGAAAGGGAGTGGATCTGGATGGGAGGGTCAGTGGGGAGGAACTTGAAGGAATAGAGGAAGGGGAAACTGTAATCGGGATATACTGAATGAAAAATGAATCTATTTTCATTAAGGGGGAAAAAGAATGCCACAGATTGCACATGCACAAGGGATATGTTTATAAAAAAAAAATACTTCCCCAATGGTATTTTTAAGGCTGACAGATCTAGGACCCTAAATCAGAGTTGATGTACAGACAAATGGAGATGAACTGAGTACTTATATGGCTGAGTTTTAAAAAAAAAAAAAAAAAAAGACTACTCATTTTACAAACATAAGACACATCCAGACGTGATGAAAAATCAATACTTCCAAAGAATTGTGTGTACAAGTCTCAGGATAAAGATAGCCAGTTGGGGCTGGAGAGATGGCTCAGATGTTAAGAGTATCTGCTGCTCAATCATGAGGACTGGAGTTTGAATTCCAGTACTCACCTCAAGTGAATCATGAGCTCTGGTTACTCTTAACTCCAAGGGTTCTAAGGGCCTCTTCTGGATCCAGGGATATCTGCACACACATGTGAACATATACTCACACAACACACACTCATGGATGCACACAAATAAAATAAAATCTTCTAAAAATATTTGATTAATTCTTTGAGAATTTCACATGATGCGTTCTGAACACGTTCTCCCCCAAGTCTTCCCGCTGCCGTCAATTCTTGCCTCCCATCCTTTCACCCAATGAAAGAGATTTCTTCCCTTTTTCCTTCTTTCCACACCAAGTCCAGTTTATGTTCCCCAGCTCGTCTTGGCAATGGGACCCGCCCTGTCCTGATGTGTGGTCAGTCTACCAGTGGTCACATAATTAGAAACAAAAACAAAACAAACCAAAAACTGAATCTCTCTTTCCCAGCAGCTATCAAATGCCAATAGCTCCTCAGTTAGCCGGGCGGTGGTGGCGCACGCCTTTAATCCCAGCACTCGGGAGGCAGAGCCAGGCGGATCTCTGTGAGTTCGAGGCCAGCCTGGTCTCCAAAGCGAGTTCCAGGAAAGGCGCAAAGCTACACAGAGAAACCCTGTCTCGAAAAACAAAAAAAAAAAAACAAAACCAATAGCTCCTCAGCTAGCGGTGAGGTTTCATGCCCATCCCCCCACTCCTACCGGAAGTGATGAGGGCATTGAAGGATGTGGTAAAGGAATAATTGCAAGCTGTATGCATTTATGGAAATATCCCCTAAATTCTACCAATATGTGTGATTAATGTGTGTTAATGAAAAATTTTGTATAAAATACCAACTTTTGGTTTGTTTTATCTTGTTTTTCATTGAAAGAGATTCTTCTCTCATACAATCCACCTGGACCACAGTTCCCCCTCCCTCCACTCCTCCCAGCTCCCCTCCACCCCCACTCTCACCCAGATCCACTCCCCTCTGTTTCCCTTCTGAAAGGAGCAGGCCTCCAAGAGACAACAACCAAATATGACAAAACAAGATACAGAAGGGCAAGGCAAAATCCCTCACATGGAGGCTAGACAAAGGCAACCCAATAGGAGGAAAAGAGTCTCAACAGCAGGAAAAACAGTCAGAGACACCCTGCTCCCACTGTTAGGAGTCCCACAGAAACACCAAGCTAACAGTTGTGACACATAAGCAGAGGACCTGGTGCAGACCCATGCAGGTCCTGTGCTTGCTGCTTCAGGGTCTGTGAGTGCATATGACCTCTGCTAAGTTGACTCAGTGGGCCATGTTCTCCTGGTGTCCTCCATCCCCTCTGACTCCTACAATCTTTCCTCCCCCTCTTCTGCGAGGTTCCCATAGATCTGAGGGGAGGGACTGGGTGGAGACATCCAATTTAGACTCTGGTGTGGGTCTCTACACTTGCTCCCATATGCTGCCGGAGGAAGCCTCTCTGCTGATAACTGGACAAGGCACCAATCTATGAGTATAGCAGAATACCATTAGCAATCATTTCACTGATTTTTTTCCCAGTCTTGTTTGGTTCTACCATAGGTCTCTGAGCTATCCAATCTCCAGGTTCTGGCCATCCAGGCAGTGTATGGCTGGGCTGCCTCTTGTGGCATGGGCCTCAAGTTAAACCAGACATTGGTTGGCCACTCCCAAAAGTTCTGCACCACCATTGTCCCAGCACATCTTGCAGGCAAGATAGATTGTAGGTCAAAGGTTTTGTGACTGTGTTGGTGTCCACATTTCTCTTTCTGTAGCCTGAAGAGTACCTTTCCAAGCCAAAGAGACTAGAAAGTAAGGGTGAAAACTCCATGTAGGCACCAGCTTTACCCTACCTAAATCCAATGAGCTATGTGGATGTTGTCCTCAGCAATGGGGCCTACTGTCAGTTTTCAGAGAGGGATTCTCTGTCCTAGCACCAGCCTGGATTGTTTAGGGATCTCCATGGGACCTCCTCAGCCAACAACTCAAGAGAATGCAACCCAGTCCCACCACTGGAAGCCTTGCCTGGCTACAAAAGATGGACAGATGAGACTCTGTATCCTCCATTACTAGGAGTCCTCATTAGGGTCACACCCACAGATTCCAGGAAGTTTACACTGCACTAGGTTTCCACATATCTCCCAGAAGCCCCCCAATTACAGCTGTCTCTCCCTGCACTCTCCTCGTCCCTCCCCTCCTCCACCCCAACCCTTCTGCTCCCATCCCCACCTATCCACAGTCAAGGCAAAATCTGCTGCATTTCCTCTTCTCAGGGAGATCCACACATCCCCCTAAAGCCTTCCTCTTTACCTAACCTCTCTGGGCTTGTGGATTGTAGCTTGATTATCATTTAATTTTACTTAACAGTTAATATCCACTTATAAGTAAATACATACCATATTTGTCTTTCTGGGTCTGGGTTACCTCACTCAGGATGATAAAAATATCAACTTTTAAAAATATCATCCATGATCTTTAAAAGCAAGTGTCTTTTTACTTACACTATTTTCTTAAATAATATTCAATAAAGAAACATTAAGAAAGAACTCATTAGAACTCTTCAGACTGGGATAGGATGGGCATTCTGCTGTATACAGATGAGCATTTGAATAGTTTAACAAACTCTTTGGTTTTTTTCTTGATGCCAGTGACAAAAGTGAAAAAACAAACAAACATGGCTTTGGAAGACAATAGTAGAATTCTTTCTGGGAGTTTTTGTATTCCTGGTTCCTCTGGGGCATTGTTTTCACACATGTAACTCTTCCAGAGTTAGCAGAGCAAATTCCCTGAGAAATATCTCCCTATGGAGATGCTTCTGAGATATAATTGTTATCTATTGCATAGTATCTTCTTTGTCTCAATTAGTTCAGTATCTGCAAGATTCATCAAAGTAGTTTCAAAGTGATAGAATTTTCTGTTTAATATGACTGAATTGTGTTACATAATATCTATCTATAGACCACATTTTCTTTGTCTATTCATTCATTGATACTTAGATTGATTCTGTTCCTTGACTCTTAATGCTGTAGCAAACATAGTAATGTAAAGATATCTAGCGTATTTATTGTTTACCATTGGATGTATACCTAAAAGTTCTATTTTTAATTTTTTGTGTAACCTTCATGATATTTTCTATAGTGATTGAACTAATTTATATTCAAAGTAATAGAGTATGTGGGTTCCCTTTTCTCCACAATCTGTTAGTAGTTGTTATCTTCTTTTGTATAACATTTATTTTAAGAGATATGAATTAATTATTATTTTCCCTTCCGTTTCCCTGACTGTTACTAATGTTGAACATATACATACAATATATCTGTTGGCGTTGTTTATGTTTTGTTTTGCACAATGTCTCTCCAGACACTCAAATTTCTCAATTGCCTTTTTAATCTGTACATAAACTTTTTTCAGCTTAATGAAATCCCATTTATCTCTCTTTTGTTTTCTTTTCTAGATGTTTGGAGTCAGATCCAAAAATCCCATTATCCACACTGATGTCATAAGCTTCTCTACATGTGTTCCCCAGTAGTTTCGGCATTTGTTCTTGTGTTTAAGTGTGTACTTTGTTTTTAGTTGCTTTTTTATATGGTGTGAGAGAAACTTTTGATTTCACTCTATTTTATTCTGTCTATTTATGTGCCTGTTTGTATACTAGTATCTGTTGTTGTGGTTACTGTTGGCTTGAAGTAGATTCTGAAGGCAAGTAGTGTGGAGCCTCTAAAATTGTATTTGTTCAAAATTGCCCTCACTCTTCAAGATCCATCATGATATAATAAAAATATAATATAATAAAATGTTTAGGTTGTTTTTCTATTACTCAAGAGAATGTCATCAGCATCACAGAATGGAATATATTGAATCTGTGGAATGCTTTAGAAAGCACGGCCATTTTAACAGCATTGAGCCTTCCATTTATGAATATGGCTGTCTTTCCTCTTCTTTTCCATGTCTCTTCTTTAAGTTCTTGCCTTGGTGTTTTCTAATTTTCATTACAGAGATTGTTTCACTTTGTTTAAAATTAGCATTTTGTGATTTTTTT
>CABHPP010140764.1:0-10490 GCA_902168425.1 Peromyscus attwateri | reverse complement strand
GTGGGTGCTGGGAATAGAATCTAGGTCCTCTGGAAGAGCAGCTACTGCTCTAACCACTGAGCCATCTCTCCACCCCTAAATTCCAATATTCTTATGGGCCTAACCACTAGAACTGTGGTAGACTATGTGGGGCACATCCAGCAATTATTTTGGATGGGAAATAAAAGGGAGAATGAACTCTCAGCTTGGAGACGCTGGCCTAGGAGGGGTTTAGTTGACACACTGTCTAGTTCGTTTCAGGGACTTCTGGTGGCCATGGTCCTGCAATATCCTTAAAAGCTGTGGCTGGTGTGATGTATGCATGCTGTGGGCAGAGGACAGGCTTCTGTTTTGTAGCAGCCAGTAGGCTTTCCAGCTAAACTGGTCGCTCTACATCAGTTTTATCAGTAATATGGTAATGATTTGTTCCTTTTACTCACTTTGCTGTTCCGTTTCCTGTTTGTGTGCGCATGTTGTGTGCAGCACATGTGCACCCGTGCATGTGTGTATGTGTGTGTGTATATATGTGTATGTGGAAGCCTGAGGTCAAGGTCGAGTGTCTTCCTCAAATAGATGGTCCACCTTTAAATTTTTGTTGTTGTTGTTGTTGGTTTTTCGAGACAGGGTTTCTCTGTGTATCTTTGGTTGTCCTGGAACTCACTCTGTAGCCCAGGCTGGCCTTAAACTCACAGAGATCTGACTGCCTCTGCCTCCTGAGTGCTGGGACGAAAGGCGTGCGCCGCCAAATCTGGCTTAAAATTGTTATTATTCATTCATTTATTTATTTTTGATATTTTGAGACAGTGTCTCTTCGTGTAGCCCTGGCTGTCTTGTAACTTGCTGTGTAGTCTCGACTGTCCTTGAACTCACAGAGATCCATCTGCCACTGCTTTCCAGGTGCTGTGAACCAGCATGCCAGCTTCCAGCTTTGAGAAAAAGGTTAGCATCTATTTATTTATTTACTTACTTATTTATTTATTTATTATTTATTTATGTATTTGTGTGTGCACATGCATACATGAACAAATGCACATGTGTGTGTAGGTTCCTGTGAAGTCCAATAGAGGGTGTCAGTTTCCCTGGAGCTGGAGTTATGGGCGGTTATAAGCTGCTTGATGTGGGTGCTGGGAACGGAACAGGGTCCTCTGCGAGAGCAGTAAGAACTCCTGATCTCTGAGCCGTAGCTGCAGCACCTCCACCTCGGGTTTCTGAGACAGTTTCATACTGAAAGCTGAGTTCAGCGAGACTCAGACTGCCTGGCCAGCAAGCCTCAGGAATCTGTCTGTCCTCACCCACCCCTATAATGCTTGAGCATAGATACATGCTGCCATATCTTTTACAGGGGTTTTGGGGGGTCTGCATTCGGCTTGCCATGCTTGTACAGTAAGCACTTTGCCATCTCTCCAGCCCCCTTGATTTTATTCCATTCACTTCGTTAGTCTGAATGATGTCACTGTAAGCCTAGGGAAACCCTCACTGTTGTCATTGATCCAGAACCACACACTCCGCAAGGCAAGCCCTGCCTTAGGCACCTTAGGTGGAGGACCCCGCTCTGATGGTTCATGCTGGAGAGTCATCCCTCATACAGAGAGAGGGGAAATGACAAAGGTTTGCTCTCCTTACAGTGAGCCTCTGGAAAGGTGCCTCCCCTCAGCATGGCTGATTGTGGAATGGGCCTGGTCTAGACCTTAGAGCTCGCTGAATGATGGCCGTCTGAGGCCACTTCCTCTAGTACAGGAGCCCTGTTGGGTGTTTCTGCTCATTTTTCAACAGTAGAGACATGACCTTTCAGGCCACAACTACTGCCTATCTCAGATACTTTCCCTGGACTGCTGCAGCCTTCCTTACCCCTCAGAAACTGTGTTTATCCATGACCTCAGTGTCTTGGATTTCCAGTTCATTCTTTCACGGCTGAGTCTCACTTTCCTGAGCTGTCTGTGTGGCGAACCCTCTGGAGACTTTTTCTCCTTCTCCCTCCAACTGTGGATACATTGGTTCTCAGTAAACAGCCATTGAATTGAATCTTCCATATCTCAAAAAAGAGCAAGGAAACTTTGTGGTTTCTAAGCCTGGGTCTCGCTAAATGGCCTCTGGAGCTCTGCAATTCTCTTCTTGTTCTGTTGTGTGAATCACCAGGGTGGTGGGATTTTAGGGCCTAGAACCAGATACATTAAGAAAGCCTTCCTGCTGTTTGTACGGCTCCAAATGGATCTGAAGCATGACCTCCTGGCACTTTGGGGTCTCTCTGCTCCCTTGGAAGTCATAGCTTGTAGCAAAGAATTCCTGTTGTGCCTGACCATCTTGCAGGCATGGGTTTAGCTGGGGATGTGGGAGCCGGACTTTTCAGTTTGTGTCCTGTTGGGACGGAGTACTACTTCTGAGCAGGTCATGCTTCCTTTTTTCATTTTTTTTTTTTAAAAAAAAATAGGTCTCATTTATCTTAGGCTATCCTCAAGCTCACTGTGTGTGTTGTTCAGGGTTCTCTAGAGGAACAGAACTGATAGACTATCCATGTATGTATTCAAAAGGGGATTTTTTAGAGTAGCTTACAGGCTGTGGTCCAGCTAGTCCAACAATGACTGTCTCCTGATACAAAGGCCAAGAATCCAGTAATTGTCTGGTCTGGATGTCTCCACTGGTCTTCAGTCTACATTGTAATCCTGAAGAAGTAGGTTCTAACACCACTGAAGGAAAGCCTCAGCAGCAGGAGAGATGAACTTGTCAGTGACAGTGAGGCCAAGTAGGCAAATGTAGCGAGAATCCTAATTGGTCTTAATAATAAAAACCTGGAGTCAGGTATCAGGGTGAAAGCTGAAAGATCAGAGAAGCAGAGCAGCAGCTACTAGAAAGACTTCTTGCCTCTACCGAATCCTCAGTCTAAAAGGGAGCTGAGCTCCTGTCTCCTCCCGCCTTATACTCCTCTCTCCGATCAGCCATATCACTTCCTGTCTCCACCTCCCTAGTGCTGGGATTAAAGGCCTGAGATCCCCAGTGCTGGGATCAAAGGTGTGTGCCACCACTGCCTGGCTCTGTTTCTCTTTTAGACTGGATCAATCTTGTGTAGCCCGGGGTGGCCTTAAACTCACAGAGATCCATCTGCCTCTGCCTCCTGAGTACTGGGATTAAAGGTGTGTGTCACCATTGCCTGGCCTCTATGGCTAACTAGTGGCTTAGCTCCATACTCTGATCTTCAAGCAAGCTTTATTTGTTAGGTCACAAACAAAATATCACCACAGGCAAACAAGGAAATTGTCCTTCTTCCATGTTCTTTCCAAATTTCCACCAAAATTTAGTGTGGTCCAGATTTAGGGTGGGTCTTCCAACCTCAAATGATCCAATCAAGAAAAATCCCTCACAGGAGTGTTCAGCTGCTTGGGTTTTAATTAATTCCAGATGTAGAAAAATTGAAAAGCAATCACACTATATAACTATAAATGACCTTGAACTCGAGAGTTCTAGGATTAGAGGCATACATGCACCACTGTGCACAGTTTAATTCATTGCTATGGATGATTCATGCATTCTAGGTGTCATCATAAACTTTAACTGTCACCTTGACACAGAGTAGAGTCATCTGAGAGAAAAACCTCAGTTGAGGAATTGCCTAGATCAGATTGGTCTGCTGGCATGTCTGGGGGGATTATCTTGATTGCTAATTGATGTAGGAGGGGCCAGCCCACAGTGGGAGGCACCATACCCTAGGCAGGTACTTTTAGACTGCATAAGAAAACTAGCTGAGCATGAGCTTGAGAATGAGCCTGAGATCCAGTCAGTATCATTACTCCATGATATGTGTTTTGGGTTCCTGCCTTGACTTCCTTCAATGATGGACTGTGACCTAGAAGTGTAAGCCAAATAAATCCTTTCCTCCCCTAAGCACTTTCTTTAGTCAGCATATTTAATCTTAGCAACTGATAGCAAAGTAGGAAGCTAGGCAAGCACTCTACCAACTGATGCCCAGCTCTGTATATCACACATCTCTTCTGATTCTAAAGCACTAGGATCTCTGGCCTTCAGAAATTCACTTAGTTTTCCTAAGTCACAGAAGCTGCAGATTGCAGGCTCACTTCACCGAAAGGTGTGGGCAGTGCAGAGGGCACTGGATAGAGACCGGAAGAGGTTGGTAGACCTTCTGGGCCTGAATCTCTGCATCTCTTAAATGAGAAGATAGGAATGTAAACCTCAAAACTTCTCACTCAGTCTGGCATTCTAGGTTGCTCCCTGAGTTAGGGATTGCAGCATAAAATAGTTGGCTGCTAAATCTACTTATCCCAGTTCCCAGGCTGGATTCAACTCTTCCTGCCTGAGGCTTGATGGTATGTACTGTCCTAGACTCTGTACTTTCCTCTTGACTCTTGGGGCTGGGCTGTGAGGGGCTGTGTACTTGCACGTTTTCTACAGAAACCCAGTTTATAGCATTGTATACTTTGCCACACACAATTTATATGGTGCTAGGGATTAAACCCAGGGCTTTGTGTGTGCTAGGCTAGTAAGCTATTAAGTGAACTACATTCTCTGTCAGCACTGTGTACTTTGAATAGAACAATTTGCATATATTTTCTAGTCTGAATCTGACTCTGTCTCTCTCTCTGTCTCTCTCTCTGTGAGTGTGTGTGTGTGTGTGTGTGTATACGTGTGTATACACTTGCATATGTGTGTGTGCCTGTGGATGCCAGAGATGATCTCAGGTGTCATTCCTGTTATGATATGTTCACTTTGTGTTTTTGAGACAGTCTCTCGCTGGCCTGGAGCTTTCCAGTTAAGCTAAGCTAGCTGGTCAGGAAGCCCCAGGGATCCGCTTGTCTCTACTTCCCCAGTGTTGGCATCACAAGTTTGCACCATTACTCCTGGCTTTTTCAGATGTGTTCCGAGGATTGAACTCAGGTTCTCATGCTCTACGGTGTGGTGGCTTGACTAATTAGTGGCCCCATGGGCTCATATATTTCAATGCTTAGTCACAGGGAGTCACACTATTTCAAAGGACTAGAAAGATTAGGAGGTGTGGCCTTGTTGGAGGAAGTGTGTCACTGGGGGTGGGCTTTGAGGTTTCAAAAGCCCATGATAGGCCCAGGCACGGACTCTCTCTCTCTCTCTCTCTCTCTCTCTCTCTCTCTCTCTCTCTCTCCCTCTGCCTATGGATCAGGATGTAGCTCTTAGCTGCTTCTCCAGCACCACACCTGCCTGCCTGCTGCCATGCTCCCCGCCATGGTGATAATGGACTAATCCTCTGAAACTGTAAGCAGGCCCCAATTAAATGCTTTCTTCTATAAGAGCTGCCATCGGACTGGAGAGATGGCTCAGAGGTTGAGAGCACTGACTGCTCTTCCAGAGGACCTGAGTTCAATTCCCAGCACCCACATGGTGGCTCACAACCATCTGTAATGAGATCTGGTGCCCTCTTCTGGCCTGCAGACATACATGCAAGTAGAACACTGTATAATAAATAAATAAATAAATAAATAAATAAATAAATCTTTAAAAAAAACAGACTAAAGAATTAAAAAAAAAAAGCAGCTGCCATGGTGATGTCTCTTCACAGCAATAGAACACTGACTAAGACAGAAGTTGGTGCCAGGAGTGGGGTATTGCTGTGATAGGCCTGACTATGCTGTTAGCAGAATGAAGACTTTGAGACTTTGGATTAGGAAAGCAGTTGAATGCTTTCAGTGGGGCTTAATGGGCCATACTTGGTAGGAGTATGGAAGATAGTCCTGAGGGCAGTTTGAACTGTGGGAGCCCAGCTCAAGAAGTTTCAGAGGGGAAGAAATATTAGTAAATGGTTATTAGTGGTTATTCTTGTATAGATCTATAACAAAAAGGAACAAGCTGAGCAAGGAAAAAAATACAAAATGTACAGTTTGAGGAGAAAAGGAGCATCAGGAAGTGAAATGGAACTAAGTCCAGTGCTCATGGAGATCAAAAAGTTTAAAAAAAAAAAACACCAAAAACCTGATGTTAAATGGAATAAAGGGAGTGGTGACCTCAGGGCAAGACCCCACGAAGCTAAGCTTCCAGTTTGTGAAAAGGCATTAGAGAAAACCTTAAGCATTGAAGGAAACCATAAAACCCAGGAAGCTGATACACATGTAATTGATTGAGGGTGCCATGTTTCAGCCCCAGCAAGCAGCAGAACTTAGCTGTGGGATGACTCATCCCTAACATGCTTGAGGGCCAGCTGGCCCAAACCAGTAAAAAAGATACATTCTGAGAGCCAACCTGGGTCTGCCTAAGGGCCTTAGCAACAGCAGCTGAAACATGATCTGGAGATGACCTGGACCAATGAGGGGCAGCCATGTCATACCAGCAGATACATATTCATCAGACCTCCCCCCAGGGTGGGGTGGAGGGTATATAAGGCTTGCCTCTTCCTGAATAAACTGAGCTTGTTGTTTCCACATTCTCCCAGAGTCTGTGTGGTTTGACTCTGCGTCTACTTGGCCCCCTCCCCTAAAGGGAACAACAGCAAGGGCCCTGCTACACTTGGCAGCTTCAGATATGTGGTCATGGCTTTAGAGTCAAGGACACAAGAAGGAGGTTTTGGAATCTCCCTCTTTGGCTAAGAAAAGCCACTGAGGCCAACTGTATGTCAGAACTGTCCCCCTATGAAGGCCCAGAGAAACCATTGCGTGAAGGCATGAAGTTGAAACCTGGATTGTGTTGGAGACTCCAAGATGTTGGAGATGCCAGAGCTGTGGGATACCAGTCAAGGAAAGACCAGGTTTGGAACCAATCAAAGAGAAGAGAAGTGTGTTGTAGTCAACAAAGCTGAAAGGAACTGAAGATCTGAAGAGCCCTTTGACATCAGACAGGTAGGTGCAGAATTTTGAGTTTGCCCTGCTGGGTTTCATTATTGCTTTGGCCCGTATTTTCTCACTGTGCTCTCTTTCCTCCCTATTGGAATGGTAATGTATATTCTGTGTCATTGTATGTTGGAAGTATATGATTTGCTTCTTGATTTTGATTTTACAGGGGATTACAGTTAAGAGATTGCCACGAATCTCAGAAGAGACTTTAGACTTTGGACTTTTAAGCAGTGTTGAGACTGTAATAGACCATGGGGACTTTTGAAGTTGGACTGAATGCATTTTTGCATTATGATATGGTTACAAGCCTATGGGGGGCCAGGGAGTGATATGTGGTGGTTAGACTAAGAATGCCAGCCCCCCCGAGGTTCATATATTTGAATGCTTAGTCACCAGGGAGTGACATTATTTTAAAGAATTATAAGGATTAGGAGGTATGACCTTTGGGGGTGGACTTTGAAGTTTCAAAAACCTAAGCCTAGTCCAGTCTCTGTCTGTTACAGATCAGGATGTAGCTCTTAGCTACTTCTCCAGCACTATACCTGCCTGCCTGCTGCCATGTTCCCTGCCACCATGCCTCCCACCATGATGATAGTGGACTAAACCTCTGAATCTGTAAGTAAGCCCCAATTAAATGCTTTGATTTTATGAGTTGCTGGAGTCATCAAATGTCTTCACAGCAATAGAACAATGACTAGGACATATGGCAAGGTCTTTAGGAACTGAGCTATTTCCACAACCCAAGGACTTGCCATCTCTGTTTTTAAGAATTTTTCTTCAACTATTAATCTCTAAAAATTTCATTTATTTATTTATTTATTTATTTATTTATTTATGCACACAGGCAATGGCACATGTATGGAGGTCAGAGGATAATCTGTGGGAATTCATTCTCTACTTTTACCATGTGATCTTAAGACTGAACTCAGATGGCAAGCACACTTACCTACTAAGACATCTTGCTGGATCCCTGACAATCTCTTTTTATTTATTTTATAGGTATGAGTGTTTTTGCCAGTGTGTATGTGCTGTGGGATGTCTTTCTGTATGCCGTGAATATGTGTTGCTCTGATTGGTTGATAAATGAAGCTGCATTGACCTATGGCAGAGCAGGATAAGGTTAGGTAGTACATTGAAACTGAAGATGAGAGGAAGGAGGGTGGAGTCGGGAGAGAGGCCAGCCTGCCGCTGGAGGAGCCACATGCCAGCTGACTGGTAACACCATGGCCATGTGGCAACATATAGATTAATAGAAATGGGTTGAGTTAAGTTATAAGAGCTAGTTAGCAAGAAGCCTGACCCCATAGGCCATGCAGTTCGTAAGTAGTATAAGCCTCTGCGTGTTTACTTGGGACCAAGTAGCAGCAGGACAGGGGTGGGAGAGATTCGTCCCTACTGCGGGGCTGGGCAGGACTGGAGAAACTTCCAGCTTCATGTATCCTGTGTTCCACATGTGTATCTGATACCTGAGGAGGTCAGAAGTGGGCATTGGATTCCCTGGAACTGGAGTTGTGGGTGCTGGGAATTGAACCTGGGCCCTCTAGAACAGCTGCAAATGCCCTTAACCTCTGAGCCATCTCTTTAGCTCTGCCCTGAGGCCGTCTCTGAAGAAACAATTATTCATATGTGTTTTCTAGATGTGAAATTGACTCTTGAAGAAATTAAGGACATGGGAGGTTATCTGGATTGTTAATTGAGGTAGGAAGCTATGACTTTAACATAGATGGCATTATTTCATGGGCTGGGCCTTGTAGTATATAAGAATAGAGGATGTTAACTGAGAGCAAGCAACTGCCTATGAATTTATTCTCTTGTCTCTTGACTGTGGATGTGATACTTTAAATTCCTGTCTTGACTTCCCTGCAATGATGGACTGTAACCTTGAATTATAGGACGTCAGCCCTTTCTCCCCTAAGTTAATTTTTGTCAAGATATTTTATCATTAGCAACACAAATGAGACTAGACCACCTGCCTTCAGTGTTGATGGGACATCTACTACATGAAGGTGCCACACTGAACACTTAACATGCATTATTCTGTTTAGGCCTTATAAGAAGCCCACTGTAATGATTAATCTCACTTGTCAACTTGATGAGATCTGGAATCACATGGATTTGAGCCTCTGGGCTTGCCTGTGAGGGATTATCTTGGTTAGGCACCATACTCTTGCTGTGGAGTAATCCTTTTGTGCACTGTGAAAATATGTTGCTCTCATTGTTAATAAAGAGCTGACTGGCCAGTAACTAGCCAGGAGGAGGTTAGGCAGGAGAGCCAAACTGAGAAGAGGCTGGGAAGAAAAAAAGGCAGAGATAGGGAGTCATCAGCCAGATGCAGATGAAGCAGGAGATGAACATGCCATGCTGAAAAAAGGTACCACCATGTGGTAGAGCACAGATAAGAAATATGGGTTAACTTAAGTTGTAAGAGCTGGTTAGTTACAAGCCTAAGCTATCTGCCAAGCATTTGTAATTAATAATAAGCCTCTGTGTGGGTGTTTGGGAGCTGGCTGGCAGGACAGAGCTGACTAGTGGTACAGAAAAACTCTGCCTATATACTCTGGGCTGGGATCCTGGACTTTATGAAAGGGAGAAAGTGAGCTGACATCAGCGTTCATCTCTCTTTGCTTCCTGATTGTGGACACTTCATGACCAGCTTCCTCAAGCAGCTCATGCTGCCATAATTTTCCTGCCAACTTGGATTGTGAGCCACTGAACCCTTTTTCCCTTTAACTTCTTGTGTCTGGGCATTTTATCACAGTAACAGAAAAGCAGCTAAGATGCCTACAAGGTAACTGTTGGGGCCTGGCTTCCACATAGAAACTGAGGGACCTGAGTTTTTGAGGGATTGAGGCTTAGAAAGGCTAAGTAGCTGTCCAGGGTCACAGAGCTAGTAAGAGGCAGAGCCAGAGCTTGGACCAAGTGTTCTGTGCAGGGTCTGTGTGACAGAGGACACTGCAGGTGCTAAGGAAGCCCAGAGAAGGGGCTGGGGAGAGTGTCGATGCCTACAGGTCACCCTGAGAGTGCTTCAGCACCTCTTCAGGAGCAGCCAAATACTGGGGCGAGAAAGAGAGAGCATTAGTAGGTCAGGTCTGCACAGGACACCTCTGCGGGGAGCAGGAGGGAGGAGGACACTGGGAGGGGTAGGCGGCTGGTGTGAATCAGGCAGAAGTTCACCGATATCTACAACTGAGCAGCCCCATCCTCAGGTTCTTCGATAATGGCCTCTATTGAGGCTGGTTCACATAAAAATATTTATCTCCAATGCGAACAGAAATGAAAATATCTCGGGGGTGGGGGGGGGAGGGAGGGAAGACATCAGGGCATCGGGAGCCGGGAGCCGGAATCTCAACCATCTGGAATCCTGCTGAGTTTTGGAGGCCCATTCCAGAGTCTCAGGTATCTTGCCAAGATGTTTGTTTTCAAAGGAGAGGGAGAGAGGGGATACATTAGTGTTGCCTGCCATTATAACTCACCAGGTCCTCTTTACCTTGGCATTTACAGACTTCCTGCCAATGGCCTGGAGAGCATGTGATGAAATAGCAAAGAAGCATTGAGCGGGCACAGCCACGGAGTGATTGAGCTGTGCCTCCCTGGGTTCTTAATATCATTGCTGCCTGTAGCCATATGCTCCTGAGAGGCACTGACAAGCCTGGCCCGCTTTCAAAGGAATTCCTAAACCCAGATTTTGCTATCGTCATTTATGTCTCC
>CABHPP010140763.1:12415-30435 GCA_902168425.1 Peromyscus attwateri | reverse complement strand
TTTTTTTTTTTTTTTTTTTTTTTTGGTTTTTTCAAGACAGGGTTTCTCTGTAGTTTTGCACCTTTCCTGGAACTCGCTTTGGAGACCAGGCTGGCCTCGAACTCACAGAGATCCGCCTGGCTCTGCCTCCCGAGTGCTGGGATTAAAGGCGTGCACCATGACCGCCCAGCCCTCTTCCTCTTCCTCTTCTTCTTCTCCTTCTCCTTCTCCTTCTCCTCCTCCTCCTCCTCCTCCTCCTCCTCCTCCTTCTCCTTCTCTTTTTTTTTTTTTTTGAGACAGAATTTCTCTGTGTAGTCCTGACTGTCCCAGAACTCACTCTATAAACTGGGATGGCCTTGAACTTAAGAGATCCACCTGTCTCTGCCTCCCCAGTGCTGAGATTAAAGGATGTGCCACCACACCTGGCTACAAGAATCTTACTGACTATAGTGACATAATTTTTTTTATAAGGAAATCAAGGTAAAACTTTAATTTTTTTTCTTGAGGTTAGCATACATAAGAATGAGTTTCACTATGACATTTTCATTTTCTTTTTAAAAAATACTGATTTTTATTATTTTTAATTGTGTATTAGAGGTGAATATAGGTACCTGAGGAGGCCAGAGGCATCAGATTCCCTGAAGCTGGAGTTATAGGCAGTTCTGAGCCATCTGACATGAGTGCTGGGAACAAATTTGGGTCTTCTCCAAGAGCAGTATACACTCTTAACTTCTAAGCCATCTTCTGAGCCTCATTATGACATTGTTATACACACATGCTATTCTACTTTGTTCTAATTCACGAGTTAAGGTTCATCCCAAATGTGCCTTTAGCCTAAGCTCCCCCAATCACACATATATAATCAGCACAAAAACTCAGTAACAGTGAAAGCTAGGTCCCATCTTCCTCTTTAAGCTATTGTCTGCCACTCCTGCTTTGCTTTGCTCCAGACTTGTTCCTTGCCCTCTTCAGTCTACCCCGTGTCCATTGCAGTTTATCCGCTAGGACACTGGACCTCTTTCTTTTGAGAGTCACTGGGAGAGCGTCTGTGTTCATTTTCAGTCTTCAGAATGCAGCTCAGAAATTCCAGACCCTAGCGAGGTGAAAGAAAGTGGGAGAAGTGGGCTCCTATTTTAGAATAGGAAAGGTAAAGATGGATGGCTTCACAGGTGACATGGTGTCTTGCTAAGAAAGCTTCACACGCTTCCCGGTCTCATCATGTGGTGTGTGCCATACCCTCACCAAACAGGCATTCGGGTGGGGAAGTCAGTGATATGGCTGAAATTCCAGGAACTCATGTAAAGACTTAAGGAACAAGAAACACATTACAAGCTGGGCGGTGGTGGCACACGCCTTTAATCCCAGCACTCAGTTAGCCTGGTCTACAAAGTGAGTTCCAGGAAAGGTGCAAAGCTACACAGAGAAACCCTGTCTCGAAAAACCAAAAAAAAAAAAAAAGAAAAAAGAAAAAAGAAAAAGAAACACATTAGGCCATGAGTGGAGTTTTCCCTTAAACTGACTGGAGATGTATTTGAGTATTTATTTCAGAAGGGGAGACAATACAAAAAAGAAGAAAAGAAAGAAAAAATAAAGATAAAAAGAAAGAAAGAATGCAAAGAAGGTACAGGGACATAGAAAATAGAAGAGGAACTCTTGGGTCAGCTACCTCAGTGAGAGCTGGAGTTCAATCCTTTTAGACAGAAACCATTGGATGCAATGCAAAGCGTCTCAGAAGAGCCCCAGTTATGAAATGAAGGACTTGGGGTATTTATGCATGAAGTGTAAAACTTTTAAACATGTATACAAGAGCGACAATTCTGGATTGTTGCAGAGAGGAAGCAGAAAGTCCATTCCTCTTTGCACTGAGTCACTGTCATTGAAATACATGGTTCTCCACAGTTTTAGCTGGAAAGTGGAAAGTGGATCCCTTGGGAAGACATGCAGATACTGGTGAGTGAAAGCTTAGAGGCCGAAAACTCCATGGACCTGGGTGGGACACTCCAAGTCTATATCAAGGTATTCTCGCCACAGCTTGATGATCCATCTGAAGTCCTTACACTGGCTGTTTCTGAGGCAAGCCTGGAGAAGGTACATTCCTGGATAAGAATCAGGAAGGAGAAACACATAGCCACTTTGTGTTGGTGCTGCCTTTAGGCTACTGTGTAGATGATAATGAAGAAACTACATACAGTATTTGACCTACAGCCTATTAACCTGGTCCCCAAGTCAGTCAATGAGTGGAGAAGTCAGAGCCTAACTAAAAGTTATATTTAAGTGACAAATTCCAGGGCTTCACAGGATTTACTGAACCAGGATTTGGTTAACATCTGCATTAATCTAGGCTGAGACAGTGCAGTAAAAACAAATCAAAGTATTCCTCCTGTCTTTCAACAGAGGGAGTGACCTGGGCATTGGAATTTGTGCTTACCTCCCTCCAAATCTCAGAACTGCTCTTTCCAAGAGGTATTGTAGCATAAACAAGGCCAAGGGAGTCTGTGGCCACAGGAGACCAGACTGTCGGTTGGGCTCTGTAGGTGAGAGGTTTGTGTGTCTTTAACAAGTAAGAGAGAAATTACCCACTGTTATCACAGGTCAGGGGCCTACAAAATGGAGTCATAGACCTGTTTTAGATACCATTTTGTTTTCTTCCTAGTAAAAACCTGGGGAGATAGCAGGTATCTACAGTACAGCCAAACCCGGGAGTTTATACACATAGCAAAGGATGGAGGAACCTGGAGCATCCCCCCCACCCCCAAGGGGAGGGTTAATGAGCACCAGTTCAGGGTCTTAGAAGAGACAGCAGTATGAAAAGAGGACTACCATAGCTAGGACCCAAAGGGTCCCCTAAAGGACCTTTAGGTTAAAGATTTGGTTGCCAGTCTCTGGCACTACTGGGAGGCAACAGAACCTTCAGGAGATGGAGCCTGGTGTGACATTAGATCACGTGAGGTAGCTCTTGGAGCAGATACAGGGATCGTGGACCCTCTTCCTTTTCTGTGAACAGTCTTTATCTATCATATGCCGCCACTGTGCCAACATGGGCTCAAGGCAACAGAACCAAGTGACTGTGAACTGAAATCTCTGAAAGCGTAATCCAAATGTATTCTTCATCCCTTCAAGTTGATTATCTTGGGTATTTCTCAGCTATGGAAAACTAACGTGGGGTTGGGGATTTAGCTCAGTGGTAGAGAGCTTGCCTAGCAAGCACAAGGCCCTGGGTTCGGTCCTCAGCTCTGGAAAGGAAAAGAAAAGAAAAGAAAAGAAAAGAAAAGAAAAGCTAATGTAAGGATCCAGCATTTGAGTAAGAGAGAATGGGAATGAGGGATGGGTAGGAAAAGAGGGAGGTGTGGTGTGAAATGCCTTCCTTCTGAAGGACCAAGCCTGCTAGTCCTTCATTTCCTTGTGTTAAAGGAAAAAACAGTGATAAAATTCCTGCTCTCCCATACACTTATGTTCGTGGAGGGCTGCCTTTATTATCGTATATACGTCCACCTGAGAAAGACTAGCAAGGGAGGAGATACCAAGGAAAGGGCTCTTAACCGACCATTAGTGCAACAGGACCAGAAGGAAAAATATATATGTCCTTCATGTGTACGTGATTGTGGGGCTGACCAATCAAGCCCAAAGAGTGGCGAGAACACACCAGTTGAGAAGCCTCTTCCAGAAGTACTGGCGTATACTATCCTCCTGGCACTCAGAAGACTGAGACTGGAAGCTCATGAAGTCTAGTATAACCTAGACCTTGTCTCAGAACAAGGAGGAGGAGGAAGATGAAGGGGAGGAGGAGGAGGAACAGAAGAAGAAGAGGAGGAGGAAGAAAAAGAGGAGGGGGAGGAGGAGAAGAAGGAGGAGGAGGAGGATAAGAAGGAGAAGAAGAAGAAGAAGAAGAAGGAGGAGGAGGAGGAGGAGGAGGAGAAGAAGAAGATAAGTAGAGGTAGGGAAGAGAAAGAGGAAGACCTGTCTCTGATTCTTAATGCTCTCAAGCAAGTGACAAGACATTGGAACATGTAACTGTCACTGATGCCCTGCTGTTATCCTCCAAATAAGTGGAAATGGGGCCATTCCTAAAGACAAAAATCTGTAACTATAGTTGACAGTATAACATAGCCAAAAGCACATAAAGTAACCATCACCGCATATCTTTATTCAAAACCCACACAATGCATCTCATTAATAGCCCTTTTTTTTTGAGTAAGGAAAAACCTCATTGTAAGTAAGTGGGAACATGAGGTTTCCAACTTTCCAGCATCTATTGTACCAGACATCACATTAGAAAGAATGAAAGATGACAAAGTACTAATTGACCACTGTGGTGATATATTGTTTGTAATCTTGGAAATAAAACTTACCTAAAGATCAGAGGACAGAGACAGTCACAGAGTATAAAGAAATAAATATAAAAATATAAAGAAATGCAAGTTGGTAGTTAGTCATTACAGTCAAACTTGTAATCATGTTAGGTATGTTTTCAAGGTCAGACAGAGATATATTTTAAATAGACAGGTTGTCTTCAGACACTTCAGAGATCTACAGAATATGGCATTTAAGATGTTTTAATGAAATAAGTTTCAGGTTTTTTGTTTTGTTTTTTTTTTTTTATGACTATGAGACATGTCTGCTCCTGGCAACACCAATCTACTTCAGAGAAGATTATGGGCATAGAAGAAATTCCACATGGAGTTTACTTTCTTTGTGTTAAAAGTTAGCCACTGGGCAAGAAAGTGCCCTTACCTCAACTGCTGACAGTATGCTGTCCAAATGGATAAGCAAGACACAAAAGAAAAGACTGCCTAACCTTGCCAAGACAAGGTAGGACAGCCCTTCAGAACATCCTGCTTCACAGAAAAATCTATCAGATATGCTAGATCTATAGGCCAAAGATGAATGCCCCAACATTGCAAAGGAATCTTGGGTGATTGTCCAGGCAGCCATCTGTTTCTGTCATTTCTCACACTTTTTGGAAGTCACATTTTTTGCTTGCACTTCACTGTTTACTCAGGTAACATTATTTCTTTCTTGGGTTTTTGGTGGAGTTGAAGACTGGATAGTTATAGTTTTCCTTGTTAACAAATTCAGGAAAGAAACTCACTAAAGATGTGTGTAGTGGGTAGCTATTCCAGCTTTGACCTTGAAGCCCTGCCCCTAGTGTGGCAGCAAGTAACTGCCACACCTGCCTATGACCTGCCCCTGGGGTGTTCCTGAGATGAGGCCCCTTAAGACTTGAGATGTGCACATGCTTGCTCTCTTGGCTCCTCGTGATCCTGGATGCTGGATTGCAGACCAAGTCAGAGTTCTCCAGAGAACCACGCTGGACTGCACCTCATCTCTCCCAGATCCTGTAACTGACCCCTTATTGGCTGTAAGTTACCCCTAAAATAAACATCTTTTAATTACCAGATAAACTACATGGAATTGCCTCGTTAATTGCTGCTATAGATGTGTAAAATGATAAGTTTGAAAGACATCAAAAGATAGTTTTTGGTTATAATACAAGTTAGCATAGAAAGTGAATTAGGTCAATACTTTGGACTCACCAAAATAGAATAAATAATGAAGTGTTTTCTCTGAATTTGTCAAATGCTTATGGACTGGACATTGTTAATATAATTATTGACTGTATATATAGAATATAGTTATTGTACTTATTGTATATAGTTTTTCTTATATTAGTTATAACATTCTTTTATTATTTTAGACAAAAAAAAAAGGGGAAATGTGGTGATATTTTGAACAAATAAAATTTGCCTAAAGATCAGGGGACAGAGCCAGCCACAGAGTTAGCCACAAAGGTCAGGCAGTGGTGGCACACACCTTTAGTCCTAGAATCCTAGCACTCAGGGAGTCAGAGGCAGAGATCTTTTGGGTTTCTGTGAGTTCAAGGCCAAACTGGGCTACATGAGATTAATTCAGTCTAAAAGAGAAACAGAGCCAGGCAATAGTGGCACACACCTTTAATTCCAGCACTTGGGATCACACACCAGCAGTAGGAAGGCTGAGACAGGAAGTGATATGGCTGGGTGAAGAAAGGAATATAAGGCAGGAGGAGACAGAAACGTGAGCTCTTGCAGGCTGAGGAGTTGGTGAGGTGAGAGGTGGTGGCTGTGGCTTGCTCTGCTTCTCTGATCTTTTAGTTTTCACCCTGATATCTGGCTCCAGGTTTTTATTATAAGACCATTTAGGATTCATGCAACAGATCACATCCAACACACCCAGCTCAACACCCCAAAACTATCTCTGTGATATTGGGCTTCATTGAATTTTACTACCCTTATGATATTTGCAAGCTATAGCAGTCTTCAAATACCATGGTGGGTTCTAGGACATGGCTACCAGAGTCTAGAGTAAGATCCAAGAGTCACCCCACAACAAGATTATCTCTATGCCAAACACTTGTTTCGGTGGAATCATTTATAGATGTGCTCTTTACCAAGCATGAATTTGAGAAACTAATCCTCTAAAATTTTCATTTGAGTTTTAAATGTTACATGACATGAAAGCAGTCCTAGAAAAAGATTCACAGAAGCAGACAGTTTTTGTAGTTTGTACTTAAGTAAGGGTTAAGATAAAATAGAACGCATTGTTTATTAATTTATACTTGTGTGCTGCCTTTCTGAAACCATGGTGAGTCTTAAAGGATAACTTGAGAACGTACGTTCAGAAGTCATTCTTCTTTATATTTGCTGCTGAAGACCTTGATGAGTGTGGATGACATTATTTCCTTCTTTTGATGACTTCTTATGAGATGTCATGCTGGGACATTAAGGCACTGATGAAACACGGACCTGGAGATCTGGAGAAAGCTGTGATTCAGCAATAGGACCTGTAATGAAAAACCTTTTGGCATTTAGATTCCAAGAGCATCTGGAGGAAGCAAGACCAGAGGTGATGCCAATTGGGAAAGGAGAGCAGTGTGGACACTGAGAAATCTGGATGTTCTACACCTCTAATAACAGAGAAGCAGACAGCAAATTCGGAAATGGAAACGCAACAGTCAAGAAAGGCTTTGTCCTATGGAGAAAGCCAACCTCCCAGACTGGAGAAGAAAACTAGAATCTGCTCACTAGTCTGTTGTTTATGAAATAAACAAAGCCAAGATCTGTCAAAAACCCATGTTCAGGGCTGGAGAGATGGCTCAGAGGTTAAGAGCACTGACTGCTCTCCCAGAGGTCCTGAGTTCAATTCCCAGCAACTACCATCTACATGATGTAGATGGCTCACAACCATCTACAATGAGATCTGGTGTCCTCTTTTGGTGAGTAGGCATACATGCAGACAGAACACAGTATACATAATAAATAATTTTTTTTAAAAAAGTAGAGAAATAAATCACAGTTGGCCAGAAGGGCTTTAGAGTCCAGTAGCTGCTATGAAGGCTCACATACCTCTAGTTGCAAAAAGAAGCAGGTCCCAAAATACAGAATGCTCCAGAGACACAGAGCAAGGGAAGTAACAGTGCCTGAGAGTCAGAATTTAAAAGACAGAGCCTGATAACAATCAATGCAAACTAATAAATATTAGCATATCCCCTGCTATGGTTACAGGGTCTTAGATTAATGAAATGGTATAGTTTTAGAAAATGTCTTGTATTAAGTTTTAATGTGTTATCCAAATGTTCAATAGAAAGCTAAATTAGTTTGTCAGAATCAGATCCCATAAAAATTGCTTCTACAAAATAATCTTTTCTGATAAGTATGACTGTGTGTTAAGGACAGAGAAACAAGTCTAGAAATCTGGGGTGAGCCTTCACCCCAGTAATCACTGTTGTTCTGGTATCATACAGGAGTCCAGTGGGTAACATTCTATATCTCAACTTGGATGTTCAACCATTTCATTATAGCAGCCAAGCTTGTATAACAAACAAATAATTAAATATCATTAATATCGTCTAATATTTATAGAAGGGAGAAATTCTTGTGCTTTCTCATAAGGGTTGTATGATGCTTAAGGTCAATACCAACTTAGATTATATAGTGAAAGTTAAAATTATATAGTAGAATTTTAAAATGCATGATTCTGTGTAACTAAACAGTTTGTTAAGATACATGTTGCCCCTGACAACAAGTGGGTTTGTGTAATCAGCTAAAACCCCCCATAGTACACAAATATTGTGTACAGATATTTTCTTCTTTAATAAGGAACAACTTCACAGGCCAGTGAGATGGCTCAGTGGGTGAAGGCACTGGCCACCAACCCTGACCACTTGGGTTTAATCCCCAGTCCTTAATAGATAGAAGAAGAAAAGCGACTTCCAAAAGTTGTCTTCCAACTGCCACACGTGGGCAGTGGCACGTGGACTTACCCACTCACCCTCAAAATCAAGCAATAAATATAATTAAAAAAATTTAAAGAAACAACTTCAGGACAGATTCCAGATATGTAGGTGAGGGTCAGCAATATCGTGTCAGACCTTGAGACTAAACTTGCTTTCGTCAGCACATTTCACACTCCATCCAAGCCCTTCTCTCCATTATGCCACATTAAAACAGCAAGATGGAATCCAGCCATTCACCAAACACGGGTAGTTAATCAGCACAGGAGTGTTGTATCAATAGTGAGAATCTTCTGGACCAAGAACAAATGCTTATAAACCACCTAATCACAGGACACACCAGAACATACACACACATCAGCATTGTGGATGATAATCTATTAGGTACTCTGGGTGAATTTTAAAAATTTATCTTTAGAAAATTGCAAAGTTGGTTTCCAGGGAAAGCCCTTATTTACTTTTTTTTCTGACCTGATTTTTATTTTTTTTAATTTTATTTTATAATTTAATTTAATTTTACATATCAGCCACAGATTCCCTTGTTCTCCCCGCTCCCATTCCCCCCCCCCTTTCCTCCCAGCCCACCCCCCATTCCCATCTCCTCCAGGGCAAAGACTCCCCTGAGGATTGAGTTCAACTTGGTAGATTCAGTCCAGGCAGGTCCAGTCCCCTCCTCCCAGGCTGAGCCAAGTGTCCCTGTATAAGCCCCAGTTCCAAACAGCCAGCTCATGCACTGAGGACAGGTCCCGGTCCCACTGCCTGGATGCCTCCCAATCAGATCAAGCTAATCAACTGTCTCACTTATCCAGAGGGCCTGATCCAGTTGGGGGCTCCTCAGCTATTGGTTCATAGTTCATATGTTTCCATTTGTTTGGCTATTTGTCCCTGTGCTTTTTCCAATCTTGGTCTCAACAATTCTTGCTCACCTGATTTTTAAATACCCTGGTCAGATGACCTTCCTGGAAGTCGAAGACATGCACTGATTGTAGACCTGTTTTAAAAGTAATTTTAGCACTATGGTCACCACTGTTCTGCTTTGAATATTACAATTATGTTATTTTAAAATGAGCTTCGGGGAACTCCAACATTATTAGCCAACTACAGAGAGCAAAGGTTGTAAAAGCCCAACTACATTTAATTTGAAGAGTTTTGCCTGGGTCCTTAATGGTTCTTGATAAACGCAGGGTTGTTTAAACAGCAGGGTGTCAAAGATGGTCCAGAATATCATCTCTTGTCCATGAACTTTTGTTTGTGTTGTTCATCCTGGATGTGACTCCATGTAACTCTCGCCATCCAGTCACGGGCTAAATGTGGTTAAGGGCAGTTCAAAGTCAGAGGGAGAGAGAGAGAGAGAGAGAGAGAGAGAGAGAGAGAGAGAGAGAGAGAGAGAGAGAGAGATGAGGTATTCTAAACACAAATGCCCAGCTAGTTAGCTTCAGTGACGGGATATTTATGGATGCCATGCAAAGAATTACATGAAATCTGAGGGAGGAATAGCGAGCTTCGTGCAAAGCTAAAACAGAAGTGAACTGAAACCAAGGCTTCCTTTTCTATAAGCCACAACCTGGTTGGTCCTTGAGCATCTCTCCCTTCTGCTCATCAGCATGACTTCCTACTCTGGCCTCTCAGCTTCCCTGACCATCATCAGCTGAAGTGATCCTTTGTGAGTCTCAGCTCAGCTTTCTGAAAGGGGAGGGCTGTGAGTGAGTCAGCAATGTGACCCATGAGGGATCCCTCTGGGTTCTCTGGCATGATCAATTAGATCAGAGAAGACAGACCACAAACGTGATTGTGTAGCCCTCATGAATAAGACAGACAAAGACAGGCATATGCAGCCGGACATCTGTGAATGATTAACTGCTACTACTCAAATGGCAAATTATAGCATAGCTTCATGGTATATTATTTTAAGGGCTACTTTATTTCGTCAGATTTTTTTGTTTAGTTTATGTGTATATACATGTGCCTGAGTAAGTTTATAAATGCCACATGTATACAGGTGCCTAGGGAGGGCAAAGGTCATTAGATCCCCAGGAACTGGAGTTACAGGCTATTGTCAGCTGTCTGATGTAGCTGCTGGGAAATGGACCTGTGTTGTTGTTGTTGTTGTTGTTGTTTTTTCACTCTTAGGCTCTTGGCCCTTTTGGGGGGCCCACCACCCAGATCCTAAATATATCACACACGTGGAGGCTTAGTATTTCTTATAAATGCGCAGCCTTGGCTTGGCTTGTTTCTTGCCAGCTTTTCTTAACTAATTATCCCATCTACCTTTTGCCTCTGGGTTTTTACCTTTCTCTTACTTCTGTGTATCTTTCATTCACTCTTACTCATGGCTGGCTGGGTGGCTGCGTGGCTGGGTGGCTGGCCCCTGGTGTCCTCCTCTCCTTGTTCTCTTGCTCCTTCTTGTCTCAGATTTTTCCTTCTACTTATTCTCTTTGCCTGCCAGCCCCACCTATCCTTTCTTCTGCCTCACTATTGGCCGTTCAGCTCTTTATTAGACCAATCAGATGTTTTAGACAGGCACAGTAACACAGCTTCACAGAGTTAAACAAATGCAACACAAAAGAATGCAACACATCTTTGCACCATTAAACAAATGTTCCATAGCATAAACAAATGGAGCACATTTTAAAATAATATTCTACAACAGACTGGATCCTTTGCAAGAACAGTAAGTGCTCTTGACTGTGAGCCACCTGTCCAGCCTCTGGCTTTACAGTACTACATTTTTTAAAGGTACTCTTGGTCAAATTTCAAACAAACAAACAAAAAAAACCACTTATTTATTTATTATTTGTATTATTTGTATTACTTTAATACAAAGGACTGGTAGCATAAGTGATAGAAAAGCTGAAAGTGAGATGACCAGTGTTCAGTACCAGCAATAAGCTGTTGCAACCCTGGGTTGGAAGGACAAAAAGAAAATATTTACCCTGTAGATACTAGAACCATGACCTACCTGTCTGGATTCATTAAAGAGACATACCTGCTCCTGGAGATGCTGCTGAGACAATCAGAAGGGGACAGATACTCCCGCAATTCCATCCTTTTCCTGCTCCAGTCTCCTTGTACCTACTATTGGCCTGACACAGGAAGCCAGCGTCTTTGTATTTTTATGACCCTATAATAGAATACCATGTTTAATACCAGTTTAAACAACGGACATCTACCTCTTGCAGTTCCATGGCTGTGACGTTGAATGTCAAGGTGCCAGCCTGGGTGGTTCCAGTGAAGGCTCTTTTTCTAGCTTGTAGACAGCTGTCTTCTTGCTGTACCTTTTATGCGTTCAAATGAGGTAAGTACACATCTTTCTCTTCTTACAAAACCATGGCCCTGTCGGATTAGGGATCCATCGAGGTTTGAATGTGAAAGGCTCCAGTGTTTAATGGTTGGGTCTCAGCCAGTGTCACTATTTTGGGAGGTTGTGGAACCTTTGGGAAGTGGAGCCTAGGGAGGGGAAGTGGGTCACCGGGTGAGAGAGTTTAAGGTCTCATTTCCTACTATTTCTACATCGTGGTGATAAGCCCGGGTGTGAGTAAGCAGCCTCATGCTCCCGCAGCCACAGCTTCAAGCGGATTTCACTGCTATGCCTTCCCTGGCAAACCCTGACTCCAAACAAATCCTTCCTCCCTTGAGTTGCTTCTTGTCAAGTATTTGTTCACAGCAGTAACAAAAGTTGCTGATACAGGCCCTACTTTTCTGACCTCATTTATCTTCCAAAAGGTGCTGTTTCCAGATACTGTCATAATGGAGGTAAGAATTTCAACATATGAATTGGGTGGAGAGAGCACAAATCAACAGATAACATCACAGAGAAATGAGACTCCTCCCCGACCTTCTACCCCACCCCCACATTACCAACATACACTAACCTACTGGGAAACAGAGAGGGCAATACATAGATCTGAGGGCAAATAGTGAAAATCCTCTTAAGAACAAATTTGTCCAGGGCCACAGAGCCACACTAGGTCCTAATCCAGGTTTTCTAATTCCAGATCCAGGGGATAGTGACTTCCATTGAGACCACACTGTAAATATCAGGTCTCCTGGGCTCATCTTTTTCTGAACTTCCACGTCATTTTTATCCTTTATCTTGTGATTCATTAAGGATTGATCTCTTCTTTTTATTTCTGTCTTTCTTGCGAGCAATATCGAACTATTCTATAGCTTTCCAAGCGTGTCAGTGTATTGAGATCAAGAATCATGAAGATTTCAAGTGGCAGCCATCTCATTGTTTATACATACCATACATGCTAAACAGCCACTTGAACCGAATGATTTCTCCCACCACATTATCAAATGTTGTAAAGAATAGTTCCACCTGAACAGGGACGACACCAATAGACTTGCTAACATGGGAGGGAGAAATCTCAAAGGGCCTCAATCCTAGACAAGGAACTACAGGCACCCAAGAAACGCTGAGAGCAGAGACATAGCCTTCCCCAGAAGAGTACGCCAACTGGCTATCCAATACCAAGGGGTCGGCCCTGAAATGATGTGCATACAAGTAACATTGTATAGACTGTGAAGGTTCTAGTTATGCATTTAGGAATAGATATACATAAACATATATATAAATAATTAAGGTTAAAAAAAAAGCCATGAGTGAGAGAGAACAAGGTGGGAAATGTACCTGGTATGGCTGGAGGAAAGAAAGAGAAGCGGGGAAAATGATGTAACTATATTTTAATTTAAAAAAATATTTTAAAAGAATAATTCCATTATTTCTTTTAATAAAACTATTCATCTGTTTTCCAAAATGTCATATTCCTCTAGCTGTCAAGAAAAATTTTCTGCAATTCCAGGAAATTGTCCATATAAATATTGTTTGTTATTTTGGATGTAATCTCAAAGAGTGATCTATTCATATGAATCAGAAACGTTAAGCACCTTCCAGTTCCCTTCTGTACTGAGTTATCTATCAGGGTTATCTTTGATTGTGGCCATTATTCATCCTTATTGGGAAACTGCTGTCCTCTTTTCTCATGACTGTCCTGCAAATATCTGGTCTGGTTGCTATTGATTAGCAATTTATCACCCCATTCTTACCTACAAGATAAACTTGTAGAAAAGTCAGAAATTCCTTTGCCAAAATCTCCTGAAGGTGAAATGATAAACATTTCTCTTTTTGTCACCACCTATGTTATGAAATATGACCTGTATTTGCAATCACTCAAAACATTATTAGCACAATGAGATAGAAACCAAAGTCAAATGCTATATTGCTTGTATTAGAATGTTTAGATCACACTGCCTTTGACTTAACCCCAACATGGTTGCCATTCTGAGCCCTGTCATGACTAGCAAGTCCCATCTTCAAGTATCCCAAAAGATCATACAAATATCCTTCCATATTCCGTTGTCTATGAACACAGCGAAAACTCTTCAGCCCCTGTGAGGTCATCAGTGAAATGATCCATCGCTTCTCCGTTCACTCACTATCCCAACCACACTCCTCCTGACTTTGCTGTCTTCTGTACCCAGAGTTTCTCTTTCTGCATCTTTATTCAAGCTAAAGAACATTTCTGGAGGAAATAATGTTATCAGGCTCCAGGATTTCTGTGCCTTTGTCTTTTTATGATAGAGAGGTTCTGTTTTGTCAGGGTTTTTTGTTTGTTTGTTTGTTTATTTATTTATTAAGATTTTTTTTGCTTTTTGTTTTTTTTTTGTTTGGTGTGTGTGTGTGTGTGTGTGTGTGTGTGTGTGTGTGTGTGTGTCCACAAATGACAGAGGAAAGCCCTGGATCCCCTGTAGTGAAGTGACATCCAAGGCAACAAGTATTATATTTTCCTCTAAGTTTTAGGAGAAACTAGTGGTTCCCGTCAGACCCATACTGACTTTATTTGTTTTTAAAATTTTACATACTTATAGTTTAAAACTTCAAGTAACCTGGAAGAGTATAGAGAACAAAATAGGTCTCCCTCTAACCCCTGATACTCAGTCTTGGGTATCCTCCCAAGTAGCAACCCTAGGGTTTTACTTTTGTTGATGTTGTTGTCATTGTTTTAGATTTATTTATTTTATTATTTTGTGTGTATGAGTGTTTTACCTGCATGTATGTATGTGCACCACATGGGTGCCTGGTGTCTGCAGAGTTCAGAAGAGGTCATCAGATCCCCAGGGACTGGAGGTACAGACAAAAATATGGCTTCAGGGAATTGAACCTGGGTCCTCTGCAAGAACAAATGCTGTTAACTGCTGAGCTATCTCTCCAGCCCAGGTGTTTTTATTATTTTTTAATCTTGCCTCTGAAACAGATTAGTCAAGATCAATCGGGTTATGATGCAGCAAATTTAATTCAAAATACTAGTAGCTGAATACAGTAAAGATTGCTTCTGCATCAAAATATGTCTTGAACCTGCATTGCTCTATGAGGCATGCCTTCAACAAAAGAGAGAGCCAGAGACACTGGACATGTACCTCTCTTACCCAGATGGACTCACACTGAGCTTGAGCTAATCACAGATCTACTTAATAAAGGTTCATTTTCCGTGAGTCTAGGAATGAGAGAGCCACAGAGCAGAAAGAGCTGGTCATCGCTACCACACATACAGTACATGTGCACTTTACATAAATGGTGCATACCAACACAGTTTCCCCACCTTCGTTTGTAGCAGGAATCTTAAATGGTCTTATTAATAAAATCAAACCCAGGGCCAGGTATTAGGGTGAATGCTGGAAGATCAGAGAAGCAGAACAAGCCACAGCCACCTCACTTCACCAGTTCCTCAACTGATCCTGTTTCCTCAAACTGGAAGCCTCTGTGTCCTCATCCAAATGGATCTCAGCTGAACTGCTGCTCAAAAGCCTAAAAGCTTAACCAGGCTAGTTCCTGGTTTTCACGCTTTATATACCTTTCTGCTTTCTGCCATCACTTCCTGGGATTAAAGGCGTGAGTCACCATGCCTGGCTGTTTCCAGTGTGGCTTTGAACTCACAGAGATCCAGATGGATCTCTGCCTTTGGAATGCTAGGATTAAAGGCGTGTGCTACCACTGCCTAACCTCTATGTTTAATATTATGGCTGTTCTATTCTCTGACCCCCAGATAAGTTTATTGGGGTGCACGATATATCAAGCACACTGGTTTTCATTTTGCACGTTGTCTATGATAGTTCCTTATGTATGACCGAGTATATAATTTACTTATTTAAACTTGATTGTAGGATATTTGGATTATTTTTAGTTTTTTTATTATTGTTTATTACACACAATAGCTGCCACAAATATCCTTGTAAGACTCATACAAACCATTGCAATGTATTCAGATGTATTTAGACCTTACTGTGTGCAAAATGCTTTTCATATCGTAGCATATGTTTGGACTCACCTAATACTCTTGGCAGGTGACATAACTTTACAGGTTCCTTATTTACAGTGGCCTTAAACCTAGGCAGTTGGCCCCAGGGCCTGTCACATTCACATAGATCTTTGCGCAGTATTATACACATACTCTGGAAGGCTCACTCCCCAACCTGAATTCATAGTTTTATTTGAGATCTGCTGCCTCTGTTTCAGCTGCCTTCTAGAAGGGACCACACGTAGGAATCTTGGTATACTCAAAACGAACCTGAGTCCTGCATCCCTCCCCTCCCACCTTTCCCAAGCAGGGGTCCCCGCTGAAAATTCAAGTGTGAGCCTTGATGATGTCCTTCCTCTCTACCTCACTCTCCCATCTCAGTCCCTATCTGCCACTCACATCCCAGCCAAGCCCTGTGTGTTCCTTATTCCTCTGTATACCAAAATTCCTGACAGAAATGTTTCCTTAATGGAGACAGAATTGATTTTGCTCCTAGGTTTGTTCCATCATGGCAAGGAGGGTGTAATAAAGCCGAACGGCTTGCATTATGGTACCCAGAGAGCAGAAAGGGAGACGGCTTTCCCTTTCTTTCCCTCTTCCTATTCCTCCTACACCCCCAGACTATGGAATGATGCCAACCACAGCCAGAGCACCTAAGTTAGTCCTCTCTGGAAAACAAACAAACAAACAAACAAACAAAAACAAACAAACAAAAAACTCACAGGCACATTCAGGGCCGAGCTTCTCTAATCTCCGAGGGACTTTTCAGTCCAATCCCATTGATACCGAAGCTCAGGCACCACACTCCTCTTTCAAACTCGGTCTTGAATCCATCCTTTCTTTCCCAGTCCCACGTCTACTTTCTGAAATGAAGCTTTTCATTATCTCTGAGATGAATTATTAAAAGACCCTCTTCACGAGCTGCTCTGCAATTCAAAGTTATTTTCTAGGCTGATACACTTAAAACATAGATCCTATCACACTCTCCCCAAGCCTCAAGCCTTCCCGTTGCTTTGAAAATCAAATTAGAACTTCTGAGAGGGCTCCAATTTGCCTCACCCAGTGTGCACACTTCTGGTAGGCTCGGCCGCCGTCTTGGCTGCGGAGACATCACACTTGTCCAAACCTCAGGGTCTTCATTCTTGGCCGGCCCTCTTCCTCTCACTCTGAAGGGTCCCTCATTCTCCAGTGTCACCTCCTCAGCTCTCCCTGTCATCTTATCATGAGCAGGTCTTTTCAGTTATTTTCTGTCATGTTTCCTTCAAAGCAGCGGTCCCAACCTGTCATCTTTACATGGATTTGCTTGCTGATTTTTCTCTCCTCACAAAATGTAAGCTCCAGACATTTCCGTGTCATTGGGAAACCTAGTCTCAGTGCCGAAAGTGGCACTTGTCTTCGGGAAGATGGTGGAGTAGAAGGCAAAGGACTCAGACATTCGACTAATGTGACGGACACAGGAATGGCTTCCTATTAAAAACAACAACAAAAACCCAAAAACAACCTAGAATATGAAGCCACATCAGTCTGGCTCCAAAACTCATGTTTTTTTTTGTTTTGTTTTGTTTTGTTTTTCTGTGTCATACTGACCTCTCATACATTTTACATCTATGACACCTAGCTAATGGCTCTATTTAAATTTTTTTGGGGGTGGGGGGGGGGAGTTTCGAGACAGGGTTTCTCTGTGTAGCTTTGGCTGTCCTGGAGCTCGCTCTTGTAGCCCAGGCTGGCCTCGAACTCACAGAGATCCGCCTGGCTCTGCCTCCCGAGTGCTGGGATTAAAGGTGTGCGCCGCCACCGCCCGGCCTATTTAAAATATTTTACTAGCAGACATTAATTATACAAAATAATAACACTCATTGGGGCATTTCCATGTATACAGAGAGCGTACTTGGATGACGTCTATCCCCTCTCTCCTTTCCCATACCCTGCCCCCCATCTTGTTTCTCTTCTCCAATAGTCCCGGTTCTACTTTAATGTCCCCCTCCTTGAGTCCACACAGTGAAGAAAACGTGGCAGTTACTTTTCTAAATCTTGTTTGAGGGATATTTGTTTACACTGTCAAGATGCGTCCCTGCCTAAGGCACCTTCTGATTGGTTTAATAAGGAGCTAAATGGCCAATAGCCAGGCAGGAGAGACTAGGCAGGACTTCCGGGGGAGAGAGAGAAAACTCTGGGAAGAAGAAAGTTGGATTCGCCAGCTGGACGCAGGGGAAGCAGGACATGCAGTGTGGAAATGAGGTAACGAGCCATGTGGCGGAACGTAGATTAAAAAATATGGGTTGAGTTATAAGAGCTAGTTGGAAACAAGCCTAAGCTAAAGGTAAAGCTTTCATAATTAATAATAAGCTTCCATGTCGTTATTTGTGTGTTGGCAGTCCTGACTAGAAAATACTACCAAAAAAATCTAGTTCATCTCTCTCTCTCTCTCTCTCTCTCTCTCTCTCTCTCTCTCTCTCTCTCTCTCTCTCTCTCTC
>CABHPP010140763.1:0-12405 GCA_902168425.1 Peromyscus attwateri | reverse complement strand
CTCTCTCTCTCTCTCTCTCTCTCTCTCTCTCTCTCTCTCTCTCTCTCATTTATTTATTTATTTATTTGTTGTTTTCTTTCTGAGACAGGGTTTTGCTGTGCAGCTCTGGCTATCCTGGGACTCACTCTGTGGACCAGGCTGGCTTTGAACTCAGAAATCCGCCTGCCTGTGCCCCTCAAGTGCTGGGATTAAAGGTGTGCACCACCATCACCTAGCTGGTTTATTTTTCTCAATGTGATGATCTCCAGTTCTATCTACTTTCTTGTAAATGACATGACTTTGTTCTTCTTAATGGCCAAGTAGTACTCCACTGTGTAGCACTTAGTAGTTGGTTGTTGTGTATTTGGATTTGCTTTGTTTGCTTACTTTACTATGGACAAGAGCTGCCACAGGTCTCCTTGTAAACCTAACATGAAAAATTGCATTTGGTGTTAAACCTTCATTTGGATTTAACACAAGAATGAAAGCACTACTTTGAAAGTACTGGTAAAAATCCAACTGTGTGTTGAATTAATTCACTGAAACACTTTTTCCCATCTGGAACTTGGATTTCTGGTTTATGCTATCCTGTGAATAAAGTGATATAAAAAAACACTTGAGATTCCGAGTTTACCAGTTTTCACACTAGAATTGAGAAATTATCATCAAGCTACTTTGCTACTGCAAAACCATCCAAGTCATGGACACTTGGTTGCCAGAAGATACCAAGCTGGAAAATGAGCCAGAAGAATATGGTATCTGAGGACAGCAATTGCCCCAAAATTTCTTCTTAAGCCTAAATGCTTCCAACGAAACAAATTAAAAAAAAAAATCCGTCCCCTTATGTGAAACAATTTGAGATGTTCCAGGTAGATTTTACTCATAGTTTTATCTCTGTTCTGTTTGATGAAGTAGTGATTTGATGGATTGGAGAAATGACTCAGTGATTAAGAGCATTGGATGCTTTTCCAAAGGACCAAAGTTTGATCCCCAGCACCAAAACCATCTGTAACTCCAGTTTTAGGGGCTTTGATGCCCTCTTCTGACCTCTACAACGCCAGAAAAGCACAGACCAAACACTCATGCACAATAATTAAAATAATAACTTTTTAAGTGTGACTTAAAGCTGGAGAAAGGGTGCATGGGGAAAATGCTTGCAAGTTGAGCATGAAGAACTGGTTCTGATTTACAGAACTCGTGTAAAAGCTAGACATGACAGCCTGCCCCAGTGCTAGAGAATGGAGACAGGCAGGTCTCTGGGGCTCATTAGCAGCCAGTCTAGCCAAATCAATGAGCTCCAGGTTCATTGAGTGACCCCGTCTCAAAAAATAAAGTGGAGAGCCATAGAGGAAGGCACTCAACAACAGCAACCTTGGGCCTTCATGTGTGCATGCAAGGCAAGTACACTTATACACACACACACACACACACACACACACACACACACACACGTAATGATTTTATACTCTCATAGAATAAATAGAACGAGACTCTTTATTTCCCAATTTACATAACTGACTTCATGTATTACCATTTACGTCTACCATGTTACTGAAAACTGTGTTTCTTCTCATCAACTGAATGGTATAATGTTATACGGTCCTGATATATTGTAGGGAAAATGACACAGCAGGTTTCTGGGTAAACTAAAGGACCCAGCAGAGTTTTTTAAACTGTGTTCCATGGATCACTGAATTCAGAGTCACACAGAATGCTTGTCACAAAGTCAAATTCCTGGCGGCTTCCCAGACTTTCTCCTACATCTCTGAGGACTGAGGCATGGAACCTGCTTGTTAGCTCTCTAGGTGATTGATTCTTACATGAACTAAAATTATATACCCAACACATAAGGTGTTCCTGCCCTTGCTTGGCTCCACTCTGAGGTTTGCTTCTAGACTTTGAACTACCCCCCACACCACCTAAAGCAAGACTCACCTGGCTGATAGCTGAGCAGAAGTACGTCAAGATAACTGCTCTGTTAACACTGGGACTCGGGATGCTGCCAGAATTGCCTTCTTTATCATTCTGCCTATTCCTTTAGTTGGAAAAGGGAAAACAGCTATATGAAACAAAATTATGCATCTATTAGGTCAAATTTTACCTGCACACATCGCTCTCTGAGAACAGAATATATTTTCACAAGTTGTGTTGAGTCTTTCAGTTCAATATCTATTATCTTCTTAATTATCTCTTCAGTGTATCAATCATCTTCGCCTAAAAGAATTATATGATTTCAAAAATATATATTTTAATTCTATGAGGACATTTTTACAAGGATATTTCCACATGTGGAATAACTCAGCACATAATTTATCATGTACTTGATGCTAGTTTTTGGTTCACTCTTCATAATACTAAGTTATCTGGGCAAAAAGTAATATATCAAGATACTGTGGAAAGCGTGAAGACAACTCTCAGAATAGGAGAAAATATTTGGAATCCATATATATTAAGGGATTGGTACTTACAGTATATAAAGACCTAAAACTTAGCAACAATAACAAACAACCCAACTGAAAAATGGATATAAGACTTAAACATTCCACCAAAGAATAGATATAAATGTAGACAGCCTGTAAACACATTAAAATACTCACCATTGTTAGCCATCAATTTCAAGTCAATACCACAATGAAATACCCTTTCACACTCATTAGAATGGCTATTATTTACAAAATGGGAAATATTAAGATTGGCAAGGATACAGAGAAACAGGGGAGCCTTGTGCTTTGCTCGGGGATGTAAAATGGTGTGACTATTATACAAAAAAAGTAATATAACAGTTCTTCAAAACATTAAACACAAAATTTACCATAGGATCCAACAATTCCATTCCCTCAAGAAACTAAAAAAAAAAAAAAAAAAAAAAGAGTTGTACACTGATGTCTATTGTTACATTATTTACAATAGCTGAGAGATAAAAACAACCTAGTGCCCACACACAGGTGAATGGATAAACAGAACATGGCATATATACACAATGAAATATGCCTTTAAATGCTGATATTATGACATGGGAGAACCTAGAAGGCTAAATGTTGCTAAATGAAATAGGCAAGGCACAAAAAGAAAACATTACCTGCTTCTGATCATATGAGCTATCTACAGCAGCCAAATCCATAGAGATAGAAAATAGTATAGACATTTCCAGGTGTTAGTAACAGGAGGAAACGGGAAGTTGTTGTTTTAATGGGTACAGACTTTCTGTTTGGAGTGATGAAAAGTTGGGGAAATTGATAATAGTGCAGCATTGTGCCTGTGGATGGTCTCTGAACTGTACACTTTAAACTGGATAAATGGTGATGTCCACGGCGTATACACCTTCATACAGTTGAAAACATACTAAATAAACACAACTGCACAAGTATTTCTGAGGCAGGCTATCAAGTCTTTGGGTATATGCCAATGAATAGTGTCACTGGGTGATGTGGTGACTGTACTTGGAGCTCTTTAAGAATGCTCTACACCGATTTCCATAGGGGCTGCAACAATTTGTGGTCCCACCAACAGTCAATGACAGTTCACTTTCCTCACATCCCTGCCAAGATCTGTTGTTGCTTGTTTCCTTGATCTTAGCCATTCTGACCCGGGTAAGATGAAACCTCAAAGTAGTTTTAATTTGCATTTCCCTAATGGTTAAGGTTGCAGAACACTTTGAGAGATTTCTCAATCATATGTCTTCTGTTGAGCACTCCATGTTCAGATTGGTAGCTCAATTTTTGATTGTCCACTTGTTTTCTTGGTTCTTTGTTTTTGTAAGTTCTATATTCTAGATCTTAATCTTTAATTGGATAAATAAATTGGCAAAGATTCTCTCCCATTCTCTGCGAGCTTTCCCTTCCCTAGACTGTTCCTTTGCTATACAGAGGTCCCATTTGTTGGCCTTAATTCCTGAGAAGTGAAATCCTGTTCAGAAAGCACCTTCCTGCACCTCTAACCTGTAGGGTACTTCCTTTGTTTTCATATAGCCTGTTCAGAGTTTCAGGTGTCACATTGAGGTCTTTGAGTCAACACAGGTGATTTTTGTGCAGGGCCACAGATAATGGTCTAATTTCATCCTTCTATATGTGCTCATTCAGTTTCCCCAGCACCATTTGTTGGAGATGCTGCCTTTACTCTAGTGCGTGTTTTTCTTGCCTTTGTTGACTATCAGGTGGCTGTAATTATATGCACTTAAGACTGGCTCTTCTGTCTTGTTCCACTGATCTGCATGTCTGATTTTTGTGCCACTGTCATGCTTATAACAGAACCATATAATATAACTTGAAATATATATATAGATATAGACATAGATATAGCTAGATTTCTATATATGAAATCTATAACCATATAGAGTTCTATAACTTGAAATCTGATATGATAATCCCGCCAACATTTCTTTTTGCTCAGAATTGCTTTGATTATTCAGGGTCTTTTGTGGTTCCATACTAATTATATATATATATATTTCTGTGAAGAATGTAGTGAGGATTTTAATCAGGATTGCGCTGACTCTGTGATGGTCATTTTCACAATATTAATTCTATTATTCCATGAGCACGGAGTTTCCTTTCATCTTCTCGTGGCTTCTGCCATTTCTTTCTTCAGAGATTTGAAGTTTTCAGTGTAGCAGTTCACTGTTGCTCTGTTCACAAATACCTAGGAAGCAAAAACAGCCAAGATGTCCATTAACTAATGAACAAATTATGGAAATGTGGCATATTTATACACAATGGAATTCTAGTCAAATGCAAAAAAAAAATTAAATCATGAAATACACAGGTAAGACAAATGCCACATGTGCTCTCTAATTTGTGGATTCTAGATCCTAATCTTTAGATTTGAGGTATAAACTGGAGTAGATAGAGAAGCCAGAGCATTAGAAAGGAACTGGAGAAGTGGGGAGGATCTCCACAAAGGAGACTGGAAGGGCAGTGTTATGAAGGGAAAAGGGAAAATGAAGAAAACTTCATTGAAGAGGGAAGATAATACAGGAGAAGGAAGGAGGAAGTTGGGAGGGGGGCTAACATTAAGGATGATTAAAAAAGCCATAAGGAGTCTTGCAATCTTATGAGCTTACTTAAAAATATACACACACATGCACATGCACACACACACACACACACATAGACACACAAAGTTTTAATGGTGTTAACCCACCTGGTGGGATACTGTGCTCTCATCCCCCCAGAAGCCACAGACTAATTAAAACCCTATAACCAGGCAGTGGTACCTCTCTTTGATCCATTGGCCAAGGATATCCAAAAGATCCTCAAAACAATGTAGGCTAATGCCATTGCTCTTGATTATGACCAGAAGATCAAGGCAAGATTCTACTGCTAAAGACACCACACTTATCAGACACAAAACTTGGAGAAGCCAAGCTGGTACTGACCTGGTAGCCTCCGACCTAGTAGCCTCTTCTACAAGGACTAGCTCTCGCGGTGTCAGAAGACTTATGCAAACTGCCAAGGGAGAAAATGTATCACAACCCCAGCCAGCTGTCAAGCCTGAGCGCTACAGTGGGACCAGCAAGACAGCCCCCAATGTTGCAATAATGATACTTGTATCTTGGGAACAAGCAACAGCTGTGTAGCTGGGCCTAAAGCCTGCCCAATCCTAGCCAAGAACCTATGGCTGAAGAGGCCATAGATTCTAGAGGAGCATCTACTACTACCATATTACTAAAGTAAGTTTCCAACTGCCTTCAAAATACTCATTCCTATGCCATAGATAACTGCAGCTCTAACACTCATCCAAGAACTTTTTTTTTCCCAGCAGATGGAGACCAGTAGAGAGATTCATACCTAGTCAAAATGCAGAGAATAATTGACTGTGGGGTGCCTGCTCACAAATGGGACATCTACCACACAACTCCTGCACTTACAGGTCAGGGGACATCATGGAGTGGGGTGCAGAAGGACTGTAAGAGCCTGCCGATCAGGGTGACTTCTGGATGGAACAGGGATGCTGCTCCATAAACTCTCTGCAATGTGGCTGCCTGCACAAGACCTGCAAAGACCATCAACATGTCAACAAAGCCCCACTCCTAGATGATGAGCTACAGAGCTGCAGCTAATGGCTGCTGAGGGAGGAAAGAGTTGTGTTAATTTTGGTTGTTGTTTTTTTGTTGTTGTTGTTGTTTTCAAGGACAAGACTCAAATCCAAAATTGTATCTTAACATCTGCTTCTCATGGTGACTGGCGACTGGCAGCATCTCCTCTGCCTCCTCGTCCCACTTCCCAGAATTCTCCTCTCTCCTTGTCCCGCCTATACTTCCTGCCCGGCTACTGGCCAATCAACACTTTACTTATCAATCAATCATAGCAACACCTTTTTACAGCAGAGTGGCAGTGATGTAAATATAGTATACTCGTCTATAAAATTGTCAAATTAAAAAAGAGAAAAGATATTCTATTACTGTTTAATAAAACAGCCACTAGTCCTGTTTGAAATGTCGCTAATCAAATTTGAGATATGCTTACTAAGTTTAAAATACAACTCAGTTTCAAAGAAGATAAACATCTTAGTAATTTCTTATATCGATCACAAGCTGAAATGGTTACACTGTATATATCCATTATTAAATAAAACCCATCAATATTAATTTAACTTATTTCCTCAAATTTTTAAACTATAATTTTAAATTAATAGGCAGGTGTGAAGATGCCATAGTGACACCCATTATTTTGTGAGTTCATTAAAATAAGTTTAAAAATCATTTAAAATATACAAAACATTTTAAAATAATGCATCTGCTTTATTTTTATTATGATTTCATTACTATTTGTTTAGTTTTGTTTTTGAGAAAGGGTCGCACACTGTATCCCAGGTGCCCTAAACCCCCCCGTAGTGTTCTTTTTTTTTTTTTTTCCCCGGAGACAGGGTTTCTCTGTGTAGCCCTGGCTGTCTAGAACTCCCTCTGTAGACCAGGCTGACCTTGAACTCACAGAGATCCTCTGCCTCTGCCTCCTGAGTGCTGGGATTAAAGTCGTGCACCACTACTGCCTGGCCACAGTAGTGTTCTTGCTACAGCCTCCTGCAAGTGCTGAGATCACAAGCTCGAGATGTGATCTCTGAGAAGACAATGCCTGCCCAGTGTGAAACATACACTGTACTAATAATGCTTTATTCAGTTCTCAAAGGGATACAATTAGACAGAAAGTTAAATGAAACAAAAAGAAATTTCAAAAGCTTCCCATTTTTCTTCAGTTTCTGAGTGGCATAGCCTTCTGGAACACCAGTTAGAACATTAGTTAAATAAATTAATTGACCTTGTTTTGTCAGGTCTTGTGAACACATTCCATGCTATTGAAATATGGGGCAGTACAACTAAGTTGGAGAGAAAAGGAAATTTGATCCATAGAGCCAATGTGCATTTTATTATTTATGAACTCACTTGTGGAAATTATATATGCCAAATAAATACATATTTTATCAGTGTTTTACCTCTTAGGAGATAGATGACTCATCAAGAAATTTCTGACTAGCTTGTTCCCATCTGTATTCATATGTAATATAGTAACTGTTAGTATCAATGTATCTTTATATTTCCTGGAAATCCCCTCAGACATTGATGAAAATATTAAAGATTTGTTATTTTTCTTTTTCATAACTCCAAAAGAAATTTTTAACGATAAAACTGTTACATACCCTATAATAATAGAAAATGTCAAAAGACATTCATAAATTGCTATATAAGATCAATAACTATATAAACAGAGAATTGTTAAACAATATAAGTGAATGTCTCTATTATCTAACTGAAATAGACAATGACACAATTATTACTTCTGTAATGTATGAAAAGTTACTGTATTAAGTCAAAACTACTACTATAAGATCTGCAGTATTGATTATTATCTCTCCTGGGATCACATAAAACATTTTAATATATTGATATAGTTAATATTTCACTAAGTTATTTCCTATTTCTTACAAAATTATAACCCAAATCAATCTTTTTAGGATGCTGCTTTGTCTTAATATTCTGAGCAGTTTTACTCTAAAATGACTGCCAGACTTCATTTTTCTGTAATTACACTACTTTTGATTTTGAGTTTCTTTTTTTAAAAATTTACACAAAATACAGAGTGTTTTGTTTAGAGTTTCTCTTGCTGTGAAGAGACACCATGACCCACAGCAACTCTTATGAAGGACAACATTTAATAGGGGTGGCTTATAGTTCAGAGGTTCAGTTCATTTTCATCATGGTGGGACATTATGGCATGCAGGCAGACATGGTGCTGGAGAAGGAGCTGAGAGTTCTACATCTTGATCTGTAGGCAACAGGAAGTAGCTTGAGGATAGGAGACCTCAAAGCCCACCCCCACAGTGACAGACTTCTTCCAACAAGGCCAAACCTACTCCAATAAGCCACACCTCCTATAGTGCCACTCCCTCTGAGCCAATTACATTCAAACTACCACACAGAGTATAAAGCAAATGTTTCAAACTGATTCTCTGAACAACAGCTTGCAAATAAAAACTATTGACTGATGGCTACAAGAAATTGTGAATATTTAAAGCTGACCCTAGGACTTCTCCTATATTTGAAATTTATGCTAATAAAGAGTCAGTTATTTATTCTCAAATCTATTGGTGCAGTTTGTACTGGTTGTTCTATTACACTTTTGATTGTAGAAGAAATTAAAATGCCTCAAATTGCTTAAAAATTTAGTTGCAGAATGTCATCCTTAAATTGCAACTGAAGCTGTGAATCTCCAGAAAGACCCTATACTCACACTGCTCTGCAATGTCATATATGGCATGTACATACTAATGAAATGGAAACCAGGAAATTCAAAGCAATGCACATGAGATTATAATGTATAGAAAAGAAGAGTGAAAAACTTCAACCAAGAACCAAATCAGAGGAAGAATCTTGGCTCCACCGGACCCTCAGTGAACTAGTTCATAATATGCAAACTTTAGTTTTAAAATATACTGCCTATCATTTGTATTATTTTTCGTCTACTTTTTGAATTAACTAACCAATAACAATAATGATCTTAGCAGTGTTTACTGTCCTCATTACCATCTAGAAGGGCTTGTCTAATTGGTGCATTCCAATACATGCCATAAAAATTTTAATAATACAAGATTTATGTTATTTGTTATATAACACACAAGGAAGTTTGGCTAAGTGAGGAATAACAATTCCTAATATCTTAAAATGCTGCATTTAAAGTAATGTTAGCATAAATTAATAGAAATTATTAAATAAATCATTATTCTTATCACTTAGCTTTTAAATGATAAAGCAGAATGAATTAATTTTGCTTTTTTAAAGTTTTATTTTTATCCATGTGCATATGTGTGTATGTGCACATGAAATATGGGCCCCAGGAGGTTAGAGGAGAATGTAGGATCCCCTGGAGCTGGATTACAGGCAATTGTGAGCATCCTGTATGGTGCTCTGAACGCTGGTCTTCTGGAAGAGAAGTACATGCTCTTAACTACTAAAGCATCTTTTCAGCCTCTGACTTTGTTTTCTTGTGTTTGTTCTAGTTTGCAGGGCAGTGCTGTTACTGTTTTAACAAAATAAGGGCCAGGTGGCGGCGGTGGTGCACACCTTTAATCCCAGCAGTTGGAAGGCAGAGGCAGGCAGATCTCTATGAGTTTGAGGCCAGCCTGGTCTATAGAATGAGTTCTAGAACAGCCAGGGTTATTACACAGAGAAAATCCTGTATTGAAAAAACATATATATATATATATATATATATATATATATATATATATATATGTGAAGGAGGAGAAGGATAGAAATGTAATACAGTTTTTTAGGCATTCCAGGAATTAAAGTATAAATTCTGGAAAAAAAGGAATCTTTTAAAAGCACATTTCACAGCTTTACAGAAGTATTATTGGCACATAATAAGAAGCACCTTTCAGGAATTTAAAAGTAAAATTATCTTTTCAATTTTACAACAGGGTCCTTTTAAAGAGGAGAGTATGTAAAGTACACAGCCTTATAAGACCTAAGAAGTCATCAAGAAACTGCCAGCTGGTACTTACTTGGGAGGCTCAGACGGGACCATGAGTTTGGAGCCAGCCTGGGCTACATAGTGAGTTCTAGGCAATCTTTGTAGATCTAGCAGCACCCCGTCTTAACAGTGAGACCACCACAGAAACCTACCAAGCTTCCTGAGTGGTGGTACATTTTATTCTCATCTCACACCACCAGCCACTCTGCTTTCTTGCTGCCGGGCAGCACAGTCTACCTTTTCAAACTTTAATGTAAACTAATATCGTCAAGAGTCTTCCCACGTGTTACTTTGTTATTAACGACTCCTGGTGAAAGCTCTTCAGATCTTTTAGGCACTCTCCACTGATTTATTAGCATTTATGTTACTAGGTAAACATTCTTTCTTGGATATATATTTGGAAAAGAATTTCCTCCAGACTGTGACTTGCATTTTGAACTTTATAACCGTGTCTTTTAAACAGGAAGGGGTTTCAATGTTTTGGATTTTTCATTCTTTCTTTCATATTTGTTGTTTCTCCACATTTTAAAGAAACATTTGCCAAATCTAATATCATTAAGGTTTTCATCCCATGTTTACTTCTGAAACTTTTATGGCTTTACTGCTTAGGTTTAAGATGGTACTGTATTTAAAGCGGTTTGTGCAGATGTGTGAGTGAGGTAAGAAGCAGGCAGTTTTTGCTTTTGTTTTTGTTTTTCACTTTTTCCATCTATTCTGTCACCATTTGTTGACAACTCTAGCTGGAGGGAGAGATGCTAACAAGGGTGGCAGATATGATCAAAGTACATTGTATTCATCTACGGAAATCTCACAACAAAGCGATTTTCATACCGTTATTATATGTTACTATAAACCCTAAAACGATTATCCTTTCCCTTATGGATTTGTCTTGGCATCTTTATTACTTATTTACATACGTCATAGTTAACGTCTAAATTCTTTTTTTCAACTCCATTGATCCTCTCTAAAGTTTTTTCAAGCAACTCATTGTTAACTTTGTAACAATGTTACTTAACTAGTAACTGAAAATTAAGTTCTCTATTGTTGTAGATTTCATTGTTTAACCCACAACATTCCAATGATACTGTCCTGAATCCCCGAACCTCTGTGTGTCACCTTGTTTGGCACTAGAGTCTTTACAATGGTGCCTGAATCACTAGTGTGGACCCTAATTCAATATGAATGGCATCTTTTTATTTTTTTTTAATTAATTATTTGTGTGTTGGGGGAGGGGTGATTTTGTTTTTGTTTTTTGTTTTTGAGACCAGAAGCCCTGGCTCTCCTGGAACTCTCTCTGTAGACTGGGCTGGCCTCGAATTCACAGAGATCTGCCTGCCTCTCCCTTCCGAGTGCAGGGAATAAAAGCGTGAGCCACCATGCCCAGCAAGATGGATGGTATCCTTCCCCTTACCCCATGCTGAGGACTGAATCCAGGGCCTTGCGCTTGCTAGGCAAGTGCTCTACCACGGAGCTAAATCCCCAACCCCAGATGGTATCCTTCTAAAGGGAAGAAATCTGGAGACACGCACACAGCACACATACAGGAAGAATGCTGTGTACAGTAGACCCCCCACAAGACACAGAGAACGGCCCGCAACTGCTCTCCGAAGGAGTCTCCAACCCTTCCTAACACTTCAATTTTGGATTTCTCCAGAGCTGAGCTACTTATTTGTGGTTCTCTATCGTGACTGTGCTAGAAAGCCAATGCATCGATCCACAACTTTGGAAATATAACACAATGTGACACATCTGCGGTGATGTAACTAAAATTATTTCTGACTGAACTTATGTTTCCTAAGATTTTCTCATAATGTCTATTTCATCTGCAAAATCGATGACCGATTTTAACCATTACCATGATCTTTCCTCATTACGTAAGCGTTCCTGCCTTTTCTGCGGTGATTCTTTCTTTCTGGAATCCTGTGCTGTCGCTCCTCTTGTCTTTCCCATAGAGCAGATCTATAGGAGCAAACTATAAAGTGTGCCCAAACATCACTGAGGCACTAAAATAACTCCGACGGCACCTAGGACTGAAAATATTTTGATAAATGACTTAGAGCAAGCAGCATGCTTTCACCAGAACAGAAAGTTGCAGAACTCCAAAGAAGAGTGGATGAGTAGTTGCTGATTTTTCATTATTGAACGGGCGTGTAAGTTTCGGTGACGCAGAATTCTTCTGGACAAAAAGGACAGGTGTTGCATGACCATAACAGGAACCTTTTATCACACTGCCCTCCAGAACTTTTAAAAGTCACGGGCTTGGGGAGGCACTGAGTTTTACAGTGTTCCCAGCACCCACATGCCACAGGCACAAAAGCCTCACCTCTAGCCATCTCCTGCTTATTCTCTGTGCCGCTGATTAAAAGTCAAGCAGGCACTAACTTTCAGAGTTATTAATCTTTCTATCCTTGTACCCTATCTTTCTAACTAGATTATGAGTCCCTTGAGGGCAGAGACTTAT
>CABHPP010140762.1:29036-40182 GCA_902168425.1 Peromyscus attwateri | reverse complement strand
GGGAGGAGGGAGGATGGGGGAATCCGTGGCTGATATGTGAAATTAAGGTAATTATAAAATAAAATATTAAAAAAAAAGAATCCCTGGCTCTTTTGCAGGTACCCCATCCTCAGGAAGATGGGAGACCAACCAAGTACAGCAGACCCAACAGAATTCTCTTCTTTGGGAAGCTAGAAAGAGGTTATAGTAATGAATCTACCTTCATGAAAAGAAATCTTAAGAGAGCACTAAGAATCTTCACACCTGCTCCCATTCTGACTTATTGAAGACATACTATGTACCAGATCTGTGTTACATACTAGGGCACAGGAAGAGAAAAGATATAGTCTTGCTCCCATCCCAGGAATTTAAAGCCAACTAAATAGGCAGATAAGTAATTGTTTAGTTATAACTTGGTTTCATAATAGTCGATAATTTTCTCTGTGATTCTCTGAGGATATGTTTATATGGGAAAATTAGGCTTAGAATTTCAAACAACTGATACATCAACTTTCAAAATTTAGTCCCATGTTCAACTGAGGAGAAATCTTTGAAATTGCCTTCCATGGGGCCTGATGGTCATAATATTCCCATCACAGAAGTAAAATCAGCAAAGAAATGTCATTATTATTAGTGGTTCTTAATTAAGATGTATACAAACTGCTGTCCCTTCTTAAAATGTTGCTAGAGAATATGCCTAAGAAGTCTTGCTTGATTCTGTTAACATTAAAGAACAGAAAGAAATTAATTCTGAAGACATTTCAAATGAGTCAAGAAAGCTGTGTTTGTATATTTTTGTTGACCTACAGTTTTTTTCTCTAGGAAAAGATTTTTGTTGTTGTTATTTTTAAGTTAAGTATGCTCCTCTAAACTTCTCCTCTGAAACTCGGCACATACACACAAATCATCAAATACAGGCATTGATTAATGTGCACAAAAACTTGACAGACACCGAGACTGGCAGGCACCAACTTGTCCGCAGGCCACACCAACTCGGATTCCCTGAGCTGTAATAGAATTAAAGAATTCCTCCCTCAGGCAAAGACCCGCAGACAGGGAGAGGGAAATAGTGGCCAGACTCTTTCTGCAAGTCTTGGAACTTACAGTTTATTGTTACAAAGAAAGTAAATTTAGTGGACCCAAAAGGAACACCTTGTACTTCTGATTTCTGTATTGTGAAATACAGTAGTTGAGTTTAATATTTGGTAATTTTTCTACTGAAATAACTGCAGCGAAATAATATATGCAATGCTATTCATTGCAACATCATTGTGAAAGATAAAGTTTATTAATAGGAGCCTGTCTAAAGAAATAATGACATTTTGCTTAATGGGATGTTGGGCGTATGTTAAGAAGAATGAAGCTCAATATGAATGGACGTGTAAAAACCTCTGAACGTGATAATAAATAAAAAATAAACCATAAAATGATGTTATAGTATATCCTTATCTAAAACACTATCATTACACCAGTTTTCTCTTCAGTGTGGTTAAAGTTAAACCAAGAGGTGTGTCAGGGAAGATGAAGTAGACGGGCCTTTTGCTAGCCCTCCAACAAAATATCACACCAAATTCTGGGCATTATACGTTAAACAAATATAAGAAACCTGTTAGGTAGATAAAGGAACACCAGGTAAGGATACTGAAGCCTGCCTTAAAGTTGGAGTTAGTGATTCCCATGGTTTTCTTTATGTATCACACACCACAGCAGTGATGTCAGATAAGATAATGGCCTAGAAATATCAGTGGGTGCAGCAAGAAAAGAAAACACCCACCAAGTCCTATTCTCTCTCTTCCACAGGGCAAGGGGAAGAACATACTAGCAACATAGTAACATTCCAAAACTAACCAGTCTACCCACAACAAAACTCCAATTGATCAATTAGTTCTTAAAAGTTTCGCTTGACCCATATGATCAGAGGTCAAGCAGGGGTGCTGGAACTTCACCTTTGCTGGATGTGAGAGCTCAAACACCCCACAACCTGGATAGTGTCAGAGAAGGTTGAGTGGGGGAACAGAAAGTGTCCCTCCCTTTACGGCAGCAGGCACAGACACATGGGAAGTCCATACCATCCATACCATCTGGCATCTGTATATCCTCCTCTTCCCCGTGGAGTTGGTACCGTGAACCCGGTGGTGCTAGCATGAATAGGTCAAGGAACAGGAACCAAACGATTCTATCCATGTGGCATCCGTAGTGGCAATCACGAACCTCCACCCCTTGGTGCTGAATGAAGAATCTGGGTGTGTCCGTTGCTACTTGCCCTTCCCTTTACCTTCCTGGAGTGAAGTACAGAGAACCCTATGAGATCAGAGGCTTAAATACCATCCACAGTCTCGCGGTATAATATGCAAAGGTTCCAGGTTTAAAGTCACTTGCAGCAAAACCAGAAAATCTCCAGTTGAGTGATACACAATAGGAGACAAGGTAGATGCTAGAGTCACCTCACAGATTTAAAAGTAGTCTTCATAAAAAATCTTTAACAACAACAATAACGGTTGACATATGCTTGCGGAGTATTTAGGAGGCTAGGGAAGGGAATTCTTTGAGCTCAGGAGTTTGATGTCAATCTGGGCAGTACAGGAAAATTCCACACCTACCTACCATCAAAGAGGGGAAGGAGGAGAATGAGGAAGAGGAAGACAAGGAGGAAAATAAAGGAAAAAAAAACAGCAATAAAGGAAAATCCAGCAAAGAAACAGAAGATATAAGGAGAAATGAGAAGATAATATTAGAACTGAAAAGTATAATAATAAACAAAAAATTTTCAGTGGTTGAGCTTCATAGCATACTGGAGATGACTGAGGAAATAATTGGAGACTTGGAATTATAAACAGTGGAGATAGTTCAATCTAAATAACAGAGAGACACTAACCTAAAAAAATAAGTAAACGGAGCCTTGGAGACCTGTGGAACTGAGACAAGAGATCTAGCTTCCCTGTTGCCAGAGTCTTAGCAAAGAAGAGGGAGGACCACTGCTGAGAAATGGTTTTGCTCAGAGATGGTTTTGCTTAACTCTCCAAGTCAGACAGAACACACAATCTGAAAGTGTCTAGAAGCTGAGAAAAGTCCCCGGGAAAAACCTAAAGAAATACTGTCCACGACATATCAGACTCCAACGTCTGAAGACAAGAAATGAGGAATCCTTGCAACAGAAAATAACATTTGTTTCATTGTAACAGAAAATAACTCAAGTGACAGGAGAAGTTGCAGGAGAAGCCAGAGAGAGCAGCAGTACATTTCTCAGGTGCTGAAAAAAAAGAGCTGTCATCCCAGAATCCTATGTCCAGCTAGAATATATTTCAGGAGTGAAGGGAAAATGAAGATGTTTACAAGTATAGAAACTGAAAGATGTTGTTACTGTTGGACCCACCTTGATAACAGTTTGAAGGAACTTTTAAACAGAAATAAAACAACAGAAGAAGGAACACTGACACACCAAACTAAAATGGAAGCAAAAATTAAATGAACAAAATCATGGGTGTGAGTACAACAGATTTCCCTTCCATCCTTGCATTTTCTGAGTAATCCTTCACAGGGAGAGGAAGCATTAGAACACCTGATGTTATTCTGCTATACATGCATGAACTAGACTTAAGATGATTAAAAGGGGAGAGTGAAAGGGGAAATGATAGAGTTCCTAAAGAGCACTTTAACTAATCAGACGATGACCCCACAGTGGTGTGTACATCAGCAGTGTAATACTGAACTTAACCACTCAATTCCCTGCAGAGGGGTTTACTGGGAAAAGCACTATAGAAAAATCAAAGTGAAATGCTAAAATACAAGTTATACAAAAGAAAACAAAAAGAAGAAACACCAAAAGGAATATATCACAAACTAAAATAAAATAACATGTTCAAACCCTAGCAGATCAATAATAAATAATTTTCGGTTGAGGGTTTATCTCAATGGTTAAGCGTATGCTGTATGTGTACATGACCTTGGAGTCATCCCCTGGGACTACAGAATAAACATACAGTTGGCATAAAATAAAAATTAGAGTAATTTGTGTTTAAAAGAAATAAGCAGTATTTTTTTAAGTCATTCAACTGTATGCTGTCTGTAAGAAAATAATTTCAATTATAAGACTCAGGTAGCTTAAGAGTAGATATATCATCATACAAACTGTTGGGGAAAGAGCAAGGGTAGCTAAATTAATGTCAGCTAAAGTAAACTTCAGAGCAAAAACATGCCGAAAACAGTAAGGATCTTATATTGTAAAATGGTCAGTATAACCAGAAAGCCCATGTGTATGCATAGAACATCATAACTTAGAGCATGTAATATAAAACATGGAGAAGTGGAGAAGGAATAGCTAACTGTGCAATGCCTGACAGCTTCAAAATTTTTATATTTACAAATGATAGAACAACTAGACAGATCAGTGAGAATCAAAAATATCACCAACCGAGAGGCTCAAACTCCTATCTGTGGAGCAGCACCTAAGAACAGAAAATTGCACAGTGTTTTTAATGGCCGTGGCACACGTACCAACACATCTTATATCCTGCTTTACAGAAAAAGACTTCAGCAAGTACAAAAGAAGTAAATTATGCAGGTAATTTTCTACAGCTATCATGAAATCAAGTTAGAAATTACTAACAGAAAGATGGTGAGGAATATTCAAATACTTGAAAAGTTCTACAAAACCCAGGGGTCAAAGAGGAAGCCTGAAGGAAATTTTTGTTTCTATTTATTGAATGATGAAGCATAATAAAATATGTGGACCACAAGGAAATCGGTGTTGACACTCCACAACATACAGTTGACAACTGTAGCACTACGTATGTGCATTAGAAATGAAAATCCTCAGGTGTGGTAGTATACATGTATAATAACACTTATCAGCACTTAGAGGGCCAAAGTTGCAAATTCAAAGTCAGCTTGGGCTACATAGCCAGAGTCTTTTTTCCTTTGTAATCATTTCCTACTACAGTATTGGAACTTCTTGTTTTTCCTAACATATCCCCAAACACTGTTATGTTTAATTATGAAGACATCCAAATCAGAGTGCCCACCCTTTGCTTGAAAAACAAAAACCAAAACCAACCAACCAACTAACAAACAAACAAACAAAAGGAGTTGGTGGGGACCAAACCAAAGCATTTGTTTCCTATTGCTGTAAACTATTTGCACACTTGTGTGAGTTGGATCAGTCCTGACCTGTGCTCATGATATTGAATTACTTATGAGATACACTGTGACTAAATCTCATAAATAACATGGGCTTTGAAATCACACAGTCAGATTATATAGGCATGTGACCTAGTCCAAATGATTTAAGCTACCTAACACTCTTCCTTTATTCCTCGGACAAATAGAATTACATCTATTTTTCTAGATTTTCTGTTTGAATGAAAGCTGCCTATGTGTAATACATGCATGGAAAACTAAAACTAGTTTTAAAAAAATGCCCTTTAGTTGCAAAACCCAAGGCTCATCAAGAGAACAAAGGATGGAGCCTTTTATTAACATTTACTACAGAAAACCAGAGAATCTGCTGAAGTCATCTAGAGAGAATTAACATGGCTGTGCTCACCAATGTGAAATGTATCTCAGCTTCCTATATCACAATTCATGTTATATAAATTCAGCCTTGTCTGCTGTGAGATTTATGTCCATCCTGGTCAATGTGTGTGAATGTACATACATATATACAAACATACACACTCCACAATAACACACACACACACACACACACACACACACACACACACACACACTTTATCCATTAGTATTAGTTTCTCCCAGGAAGGATGATAAGGCACAACTCTACTGGAAACATTAGATACTCAACATTTGAAATACCAAAGCCCACTCCATCTCTGCTGTCCTCTGCTAAAGGATATTCAATGTTGTTCAAACTGAGTATCTTAGAGAGTTCAAATATATGGCTGGAGAATGTTTTATTTTATTGATTGCATATTTAGAAGAAATAAATGGAAACTAGGGCAAGACAAGTCCCCATGGGGGTGGACAATAGAGTTTTACTAAAAAGGAGGAAAGTGAACATTGGAGATGAGAGCCAGGAAAGGAGAGCAAGACACAGAAAGTGTGCCCTTAAATAAGGACTTGTCAAGGGCTTGTCTGTTTCTTTTTACCGTCTTCTATTGGACCAGGAAACAGACATATTGAAGATGCAATTTTAGAGTTCCTTTCTCCCTAAGTTATAATTAATTTTCTTGAACTACTCCCAACTCTTCAATGACTGCTTGTGCTCTGAGAAATTAAACTGAACAGTAATAGAGGAAGGTATAGTTTCTCATCACAGTCAGATGGAGTCCAGCCTAGCACCCTTAGTATGAGGGACAGATGAGAGTCTGAGAGGGTAGAAGCCTATGGTAGGACTGGCAGTGCATGGTGTGAAGAGTCTGTTGCCACAGTCAGACCCCAAAAGTAGATACGAAAGGTAGCTTCTCCTTTGCAAATCCAGGCTGAACTGGAGGAGGCTGCCACAGAAGTGATGATTAGCAAAACGTAGGCCATTAAACTGCCTTGAGTGAAAGGCACATTTCACTGCTGTCCCCACACTTATCTCACTCTCTCTTCTTCATTTGGGTGCTTTCTTTTGACATGAGCAAACTTCCAAAGTCAAGAAATTGTCAACTGTGTACCCACCTAAGCAAAGAAAACAACAAAGTGATCGGAAGCCATTTTAGCAGGATAACCCTTATTAAATCCATAGATACTTACTAAGCAGTGACAACTGTGTTGTTCCTGCATTTTCATCCACTGTAGCTGAAGAGGGCTCACACAAAGCCTCTGATACCCATGCCTTAAACCATCTCAAACCAAACCTAGGCAAACACTTCCTTTTTAATACACTGCTGCAATAGCCTCATGCATTATGTTCTCTTCAAAATGATGTAAGTAGTAATGAAAATTTTAAGGATGTATTTTAATTTTATTTATGTGAGTGTGTGTGTGTGTGTGTGTGTGTGTGTGTGTGTGTGTGTGTGTTTACAAAGACTGGAAGAGAGTGTCAGATTCCCTGAAACTGGGGTCAGAGGTGATTGTAAGCACCAAAGGTGGATTCTGGGAATTTGACTCCTGACCAATACAAGAGTAATGAGTGCTCTTAATCACTGAGTCATCTCTCCAGTCCCCCACAATAAATTTTCAAGGTAAAACTTTTACATAAATTTCCACTTGCTGTCGTCCATAACACTTGTGAGGTCCATGTAATAACATATAATTCCATCTTTCCAGTCACAAAATATTGTGCCTTTGTCAATGCACCATTTCCCGAGTTCTTAGTTCAAACTATAGTTGACTCAAAAGAACAATCAAGTCACAGTTTTCTTATTTAAATTATGTTACATATGTGTAAATGTACACTCCAAGGTGATTAACATTGCTTAGACATCTGTAATTCTAAGAAATATTTGCATTTAGATGAAGATTCTACCTTGTCATTCAGTAGAATTCATGAACAGAAGACTCGTGGGGACATACTTTAGGGATCTCAAGGTTCATTAACCTCAATCTCAACACAATCAGCTGTGTGCACAATGGTCTTACTACAAGAATTAACTCAGCTTCATTTCTTCACGGGAAATGCTTTCAAGTGTTGTTGACAGATGTGAGGAATGCTAAACTAATATTCAAAGAGTATCAACTGTTCCATTTCCTCATTGTAGGCTGCAATTTGACTACCCAACTAGAAAAATCACTCATACCCTAGTAAAATTCATTGCTTAGAGTTATATAAAATAGATTTCAAGTAGAGAAAAAAATCCACCTAATCACTTCTCTGGAAAAATTTTTTTTACTGGTAGACAAAGCATTGTAATATTATGAGCAGGCTTCCTTAGCATTAGGTGAAGTTGCATCAGCCTCAGTAGTTAAAGACATCACAGCTATTCTTGTTGGTCTATTCCTGAGCAATACAGAAGAGCTCCAAGGTATTCCCAAGTACAGGGTGTCAGTTTTAATCTTCCCCTTCTTGTCCTTTGAATGAGTAAGTGCTCAGTTTAAATGGCTTCTGTCTCCAGAGAGAACCTCTCTGCCTAATTCTTTCTCATAGCACCTTTCAGCCAGAGCCTTTTAAGGATGGGATGCCTACACCACAAGTAAGCAAGTTTAATCAACAAGTTGTCATGTTAAGAACCATTACCAAACAGTATGATGACCATGCCTTCCTTATAAGGTGTCATGGTTTTCCAGTATCACTTTATTACATCGGAAATTTAGGTGCATTCTTCTGACTCAGCTTTAGAAGTCATAAATCCGCCCTTTTGTTCACATACTGTTCGGTAACAACCATCTCAGAGATGCTGTTTTTAAACCTCTTCAGAGGCACATGGAAATCTTTGTTCCTTAGTGTTAAATCATCATAGGGTCATAGAAATCACACATAATTGTTCTTCAGGTTGATTCTTGACTCGAGTCTGTTGAGAGGCATAGACATGTAAAGATAGAGATGTGCAAGACAGAGAGAGACGGATGGACCTTTCTTGGCTGCTGATTAGCCTTCCTCTCTTTAGACCTAGAGCCCCTTTTTTCTAGTCTTCCTCTTGCCTCTCCCTTCCTATAGATCCTGAACTTTCCTCATCCTCACATCCGGTGACAAGAAAATATCTCAGTGGCCCTTGTGGCCCAGGTTCTTTGCACCCTCGAGTCTCTTAGCCCCCAGCATACTTAGCACAAACATGCCAAGCACTGAGCAACTTCTCAGCAGTCTCCTGTTCTTGCAAGGATAGGTCAGGGACCTCAACTTCGCATTTTATCATTTACTGTTGGCTCACAGTAAGTGCTTCTTAACTATTGAAGGAAGGAGAGAAGGGAGGGAGTGAGGGAAGTAGGAAGGGGGAAGAAGATTCTGTAATTGATTTATGAAAAAAAATCTGAGCACTTAATATTTTTTGTTATTTAAAAGAATAACATACAAAGTAATCTGCTTAATTGGAGCATTTTCATTTATACTTCGTTTATATTGATCTCCTTTTCCACTCTCCTCCCAAATCTCTCACCACCTCTTGCTCATCCCATAGTAACTTCCTTCTGTTTTCATTCTCACATATATTCTATTACTCTCTTTGGCTTTCCAGAAAGTTCCTTTTCCCCCTTCCTATTGAACCCTTTCTGGTTTATTGACTGTATTCACACTCTGTCTACATATATATTCATATACATAAAAACTAAATCTAAGTTCCACATATGAGAAAAAAAACATGCCTGTCTGTATTTCTGATTTTGTGTTACTTTGGTTCATATAATTCCCACCTCCACATATTTTCCTGCAAGTGTTATGATTTCATCTTTCTTTGTGGCTGAATAAAATTCTACTGTGCATATGAAACACTGTTATTCCTTTGTCTGTTGGTTGACATCTAGGATTTCTTTATTTCCTTTGTGTTCTGAGTACTGAAGTAATAGCCATGTGTGTCTCTGTATGATATACATACACATAAAAGAGAAAGAGAGACAGACACAGAGAGATGAGACAGAGAAACGCTTGTTCCAGAAGTAGATGATGAGTTCCAAGATGATAACAATGTTGATGGTGTCAATGACAATTCTTTTTAAAGCTAACTGCTTTTACCTGGATAGCCAATGAAAGAAGTCAGGAAAAACTGTGCTTCTAAAAGTGCTTACATGAACTGCTTGCTGCCAAAGCAGCCCATCCAATAGTAGCACATCACTTGTAAATGTGTTTCCCAAGGCTTAGCTTCCAGATGTGTGCTATTTTTCTTTTATATCCTTTTCTTGAAAATTTAATAATCATTAGTCGTATTTCTCAAAGTTTCCAAAACATATATATACATACATATAATGTTGACTTAAGTATAAGCTCAAAGCTAAACAGTGATGTTAGAAATTATGTATTTGCTATGTATATTCTATGATCTTTGACAACTAAATACTAGAAATCCTCTTCTCCAGGCCTCTTTCCTCTTCAATTGTTTTCTGCTGAATGTTTTAACTTCACTCTAAACAAACAGATTAAATTCACAGTGGCCACTGTCTGTAGCATGAATCTTAAAAGTTCTTATTAATAAAATCAAACCTGAGCCAGGTATTGGGGTGAACTAGAAGATCAGAGAGTCAGAACAAGCCACAGCTAACCTCACCTGGCCATCTTCTCAGCTTGTCTTGTTTCCTCAGACTGGAAGCTTCTGTGTCCTCATCCCAATGGCTCTCAGCTGAACGGTGCTGCTCAAAACCTAAAAGCTTAACCAGCCAAAATGCTTCTAGTTTCTGGTCCTCACACCTTATATACCTTTTTGCTTTCTACCATCACTCCCTGGGATTAAAGGCTCGCTTTCTGAGATTAAAGGCATGAGTCACCATGCTTGGCTGTATCCTTGAACAGATGGATTTCTGCCTCTGGAATGCTAGGATTAAAGGCGTGTGCTACCACTGCCTGTCCTAAGTATCTAGTGGCTTTTCTGTTCTCTGACTTCAGATAGGTTTATTAAGGTATACAATATTTTGGGGAACACAATACCACCACAACTGCCCTTTGATAAACCGAGTTTATCGGTAGTAACAGCATGAACACATTCAAAAACAGACAAGAAGATAGATTACTTGTGTTTCCTATTATTACATCATTGAATAAATAACCATTTGTAAGTGTCTCTAACTGGTGCTACACAAATAATGATCATTTCAATGCCCAAATCATTGGAAACAATATTATTTTATGTAGAATTTTCAACTAGAAACTATGTGTACAGACAGTAGTATATTTTTAGGACTGTAGGGCCAAAATAAATACATTCTTGAAAATACTGGAAGTTATTTTTATTTAAAGGCTTTTGCACAAATATATAACCAATAATTTGAGAAGCAAGGTTGGCTCATTCATCCGTGTAAAATGTTATTGTGTATCATGCTTCCACACTTAGTTAATAATTTTACTTTGAAATATGCTCTTGAAGTGCCAATGGGCAGATTTTAGACGCTGCTTGAGTATTTTTTTTCTGAAAAAAAAAAAACAAACAAAGCAAATCACACACACACACCAAAACAAACAAACAAACAAAATACTGACTGCTGCTTGTAGAGGACACACATTTGGTTCCAGCATGTATATCAGATGACTCACAACCACTCACAAAGGAAATCCAAAGCTGCCTTCTGTCCTCTGCAATAACTTATACTCATCAGTACATACAACACACACACACACACACACACACACACACACACACACACA